>CAUYQV010147420.1:0-13007 GCA_963574575.1 Galagoides demidoff
TGGTCCCAGCTACTTGGGAGGCGGAGGCAGGAGACTCGCTTGAGCCCAGGAGTTGGAGGTTGCTATGAGCTGTGATGCCATGGCACTCTACCCAGGGGGATAGCTTGAGGCTCTGCCTCAAAAAAAAAAAAAAAAAAAAGATAAATAAAATCAATAAGCCTCTAGCCAGGACTACAAAAAAGAGAGCAGACACAAATTTACTAATTTCAGAAATTAAAGAAGGAACATAGCAGCAGATCCCATGAATAATTAAGAAACATTGGCTTGGCTCCTGTATCTCAGTGGTTAGGGCACTGGCCATATATACTCCACGCTGGCAGTTGGACCCCAACCTGGGCCAGCTAAAACAACAATGACAAATGCAACAAAAAAATAGCCGGGCATTGTGGTAGGCGCCTATAGTTCCAGCTACTTGGGAGGCTGAGGCAAGAGAATTGCATAAGCCCAACAGTTTGAGGTTGCTGTGAGATGTGATTTCACAGCACTCTATGGAGGGCAACATAGTGAGACTCTGTCTCAAAAACAAACAAACAATAAAAAACTGTAGCAAGAGGAAGTTAAAAGGATAAAAAGAATACTATGAACAACCCTATGCTCACAAATTTGATAACCTAGATGAAGTGGACTAAATTTTTGAAAGACACAGTCTGCCAAAAAAAAAAGAGAGAGAAGAAAAAGAAAGACACAATCTGCCAAAACACACAAGAAGAAATAAACAATCTGGATAGGCCTACATCTACTTAAAAAATTGAATCAATAATTAATAACCTTCCAAAATGGAAAGCTCCAGGCCCAGATGGGTTCACTGTATTCTACCATACATTTAAGGAAGAAATTATACCAATTTCTACAATCTCTTTCAAAAGATAGAAGCACAAGGAATACCTTCTAACTTATTCTAAGGGGTCAGCATTACTCTAATACTAAAACCAGACACATTATGAAAAAATAAAACCATAGACCAAATCTGTCATAAATGTAGATATAAAAATCCTTAACAAAACACTAGCCAATTGAATCCAACCGTATACAACAGCGGTTCTCAACCTGTGGGTCACAACCCACAGAAACTGTATTAAAGGGCCATGGCATTAGGAAGATTGAGAACCAATGATATAGAAAGAATTATGTACTGTGACCAAGTGGGATTTACCCCAGGTATTCAAGGCTGGTTCAACATTTGAAAAATTAATTAATGAAACCTATTACACCATTAGGCTAAAGAAAAAAAATCACACAATTATCTCAACAGTGCACAAAAAGAGTGGGTCCAGGTGCGGTGGCTTACACCTGTAATCCTACCATTCAGAGGCTGAGGTGGGAAGATCTTAAGTTTGAGACCAGCCTGAGCAAGACCAAGACTCAGTCTCTACTAAAAAGAGAAAAAAAAATTAGTCAGGGGTTGTGGCAGACAACTGTGGTCCCAGCCACTCAGGAGGCTGAGGCAAGAGGATCTTTACCCAGGAGTTTGAGGTTACTATGAGCTAGATACTAAGAGATGCCATGGCACTCTTGCCTAAGTGAGTGAGATTATCTCAAAGTAAATAAATAAATAAAAGCTGGGCGCCATGGCTCACACCTATAATCCTAGCACTCTGGGAGGCTGAGGCAGGTGGATTGCCTGAGCTTTTGGGTTCCAGACAAGCCTGAGCCAGAGCAAGACCCTATAAAGAGCCAACCATTGTGATGGGTGCCAGCTGCTCTGGAGGCTGAGGCAAGAGAATCACTTAAGCCCAAGAGTTTGAGATTGCTGTGAGCTGTGATACCGTTAACACTGTACCAAGGGCTACAAAGTGAGACTCTGTCTCAAAAACCAAAGAAAGAAGAGGGCAGTGCCTGTGAGTTCAAAGGAGTAGGGCACTGGCCCCATATGCCAGAGGTGCTGGGTTCAAACCCAGCCCCGGCCAAAAAACTACAAAAAAAAAAAAAGAAAGAAATACAGAAAAAAAGAAAGAAGAAAAAGAGAAAAGAAAAAATCCAGGGAGAGGGCAGGGAATTATTTTTTAAAAAGTACTGGAAATGAGTTAATAATTAGCTATCAGTCCAGGGTCAGACCTTTGAGAACCTCCACTCAAGTGTAACATGATGTCCTATATATCATGCATTCAGTCAGCCAACTGAAAAGCACTGGAGTCATCTTGTATTTCTACTTCCTCATCTCCCCTGCTTCTCCACTGTCAAAAGCCTTGCTACTCAGGTCCTGTTGATTCTACTTTTACCTCCTCAAAACTTCCTGAATCTATTGCATTCTTTCCTTCCCCACCACCAGTACACGTACCACAGTCCAGGTCCTCATCTCTTATTTAAGTTCTTCCAGGAGCATCTTGACTATTGTCCCTTTCAGGCTCTTTCCCAAACATCTTCCAACCTACGTGGGATCACTTTTTAAGTCTAATCACACAATACTCACTTCCAAGTTACTACTGCACAAAAGGTAAATTCCAGAGATCTTAATATGTGATATTATGGTAGACTCTGTACAAGGCCCCCACCTGCCTTAGAGTCTTATCATCACTCTTTCCTGTCCTCACATTTACCATACATACCAATATCCTTGTACACATATTATTCCCTTCTCCCTCTCTTGCGCCTGGGAAACTCCTCATCTTTCAGTGTTCATTCTTACATGCTCATTCTTAACATGTTTGTTCTTCTGTAATGTTTCCATTCCAAATGTAGGCTGATGATTTCATTAGATATTCAGAATAGACACCAACTTTTGTTTCTAAGAAGAAACTTTCCTGATCTAAATATATGCAATTTTGAGAGTCATTGCATTGCCCCTAAATTGATGGAAAATGTGTCACATAAAACTGATTTTACTAAAAACAGGAGCATTTGGCCGGCGCTGGTGAGTGGAGACTGAGTGGCCAAAAGTATTGGACTTTAAGCCAAGGCCTCTAAAGAGAATAATCACCACACTTATTGCAGGGATTTTGTGTACAGTAGTTCAGAGACCATTAGGCAGACTACAGACTGTGACAAAAGGCATGGAGTCTCTTGTGTGCACAGATTGGATTTGTCACAAATTTACCAAGTCAAGAATTCCAGATAAAATGTTTCAGCCTTCACCTGAAGATCATGAAAAGTATGCTGGGGATCCACAGAACCCCCATAAACTGCATATTGTTACTAGAATAAAAAGTACAAAAAGACATCCATACTGGGAAAAAGATACAAGAAAGATGCTTGGATTAGAAAAAGCACATACCCCTCAAGTTCATAAGAATATCCCTTTAGTGAATACAAAACTGAGAGTGGTCAAACATTTGATAAGAGTCAAGCCCCTGAAGCTGCCACAAGGACTTCCCACAAAGGCAGACATGGCTAACACATGTCTCAAGAGCACTGGAGGATTAGTAATATAGTGGCACCTGAAACCTGTGGAGCAGAAAAGTTAAGTCTTGATGCCAGAACAGCTTCAGATTAAATAATGCAAATTGTTTAAAATGATGAGAATGTTTTCTTTTTTTTTTGAGACAGAGCCTCAAGTTGTCCCCCTGGGTAGAGTGCCATAGCATCACAGCTCACAGCAACCTCCAACTCCTGGGCTCAAGCGAGTCTCTTGCCTCAGCCTCCCAAGTAGGTGGGACCACAGGCACCCACCACAACACCTGGCTTTTTTTTTTTTTTTTTTGGTTGCAGCCATCATTGCTGTTTGGTGGGTCTGGGCTGGATTTGAACCTGCCACCTTAGGTGTATATGGCTGGCACCTTAGCTAATTGAGCCACAGGCGCCAAGCCAAGAATGTTTTCATTAAAATAGATTTTAAATACCCCCCAAAATAAATAAAAATAAATAACTTTTTACTAAAAACAAACAAACAAAAAACGGTTTTTTTTTTTTTTTTTTGAGATGGAGCCTCAAGCTATCCCCCTGGGTAGAGTGCCATGGCATCACAGCTTGCAGCAACCTCCTGGGCTCAAGCGAGTCTCCTGCCTCTGCCTCCCAAGTAGCTGGGACCACAGGCGCCTGCCACAACGCCTGGCCATTTTTTGGTTGTAGCCATCATTGTTGTTTGGCGGGCCCGGGCTAGGGATTCGAACCCACCACCTTTAGGTGTACGTGGCTGGCGCACTAGCCAATTGAGCCACAGGCTCCGAGCCACAAAAAACTGTTTTTACTACTCATGTCCTTTTCATACTTTTAAATCTGCCCATAGCAAAGGATTTGAATGGACATTCCTTCAAATAAAATATATGAATGGATAATGTCACATGAAAAGATGGCCACTACCATTAGTCATTAGGTAAATGCAAGTCAAAACCTCAATGAGATACCACTTAACTCCCTTTAGGTTGGTTATTAAGAAACAACAATAAGGCTCAGCGCCTGTGGCTCAATTGGCTAAGGCGCCAACCACGTACACCTAAGGTGGCGGGTTTGAATCCCCAGCCCGGGCCTGCCAAACAACAATGATGGCTGCAACAACAAAAAAAAAAAAATGGCTGGGCATTGTGGCGGGTGCCTGTGGTCCCAGCTACTTGGGAAGCGGAGGCAGGAGACTCGCTTGAGCCCAGGAGTTGGATGTTGCTATGAGCTATGATGCCATGGCACTCTACCTAGGGAGATAGCTTGAGGCTCCATCTCAAAAAAAAAAAAAAAAAGAAAGAAACAACAATAAAATGGAAAATAATAAGTGTTGGTGAAGATGCAGAGAAACTGGAACCCTCATACATTGCCAGTGGGAATGTAACATGTTATAGCTACTGTGGAAAAATTTGGCAGCTCTTCAAAATCCTCAGCACAGAATTACCATATGTCTCATCCCTCCTACCCCTGAACACATACTTAAGAGGAATTAGAAGCAGGACTCAGATACTTTTATACCAATGATCATTGCAGCATTATTCCCATCAGCCAGAAGGTGGAAAACCCAAATGTCCACTAGCAAATAAGTAGAGAAACAAAATGTGATATATACATACAATGGAATATTATGCAACCTTAAAAAGGACAGGAGTTCTGGTACGTGGTACAACACAGATGAACCTTGAAAACATTACGCTGCTGGCTTGGCATCTGTAGCACAGTGGTTATGGCACCAACACATGCACCGAGGGTGGCGGGTTCAAACCCCACCTGGGCTAGCTAAACAACAACGACAACCAAAACAAAAAAAAAAGAAAAGAAAAAGAAAGAAAGAAAATATAAACATTATGCTGAGTGAAATCAGCCAGACAACAAGAATGAAGACCATATGGTTCCTCTTGTATCAAGTACCTAAAATAGGCAAATTTATAGACAGAAGTAGATTAGAGGTTGCTGGGGACTGGGAGAAGGAATGTGGAGTTCTTAGCGTTACAGAGTTTCTGTTTGGGTGATGAAAAAGTTTTGGAAATAGGGATGATTATTACACAACATTGTGAATAATTCATGCCAATGGATTTTATACCTATATTTACTAAGGTAAATAGGTTTTATCACAATTTAAAAACACTAATAATGTAATACGTCCAATACCATTGAACCATATGTATTAAATGAGTGTGAATTATATCTCAATAAAGCTGTTTAAAAGGCTTGGCACCTGTGGCTCAAGTGGCTAAGGCGCCAGCCACATATACCTAAGGTGGCGGGTTCAAATCCAGTCTGCCAAACAACAATGAAGACTGCAACCAAAAAATAGCCAGGCGTTGTGGCGGGTGCCTGTGGTCCCAGCTACTTGGGAGGCTGAGGCAGGAGATCGCTTGAGCCCAGGAGTTGGATGTTGCTGTGAGCTATGATGCCATAGCACTCTCTCTACCCAGGTGGATAGCTTGAAGCTCTGTTTCAAAAAAAAAAAAAAAGCTGTTCAAAAATATCTGCCCACAAATATCAAAATCCTTACCTTTTTAAGTGAAAAACAATTATTTTTGGTGCTTTGGAAATACTGGCCCTCACAGCTGTTTCTTGGTTGGTTTCACAAAAGGTGCAACGAATTTGGTTGTTCCAAGTCAATGTGTCTTGTTGAAAAAAACATTGGAGACAGTCCTGTTGAGGAAAAAAAACAAACATTTGGTGACCAAACTGGATCCTTGGTGCTTTTCTCCAAATTAACAAGTCCAGGAGATGCCAGCATTACCAGGCACAGCCCGGAGAGCTATGACATCTACGTAGCAGAAGAGGTGCTTCTTTTTCACTTAGTTACCGAAATGCATCTGAGTGCCTACTTCACTTATTAATTTAGGAATCAACGTTTTAACATTTCTGGTTTATTATTTCAGAATAATATTGACTTTGCAATTTTCGCTAATGAAGTCAGGCCACTGTTTTATACTATTCATATCATCATTGAAGCGATCTGGTGACTGAAAAAATGACCATATCTCAGGGGATGGTGGGACGGCACATAAAGACAGCAGACTAGAAATAAATTAGACCTGGTTTTGCAAACCATTAACCTAAAGAGGAAGACAAGGCTTCCTTTCAGTAGACTGGCCAGCACCGCCCTTAGAGAGTGTTTGGAATTCCCTTCCTAGCAATTTTTAGCCATTTGATCTGAGAACAAAGACCAGCAGTGAATAGGAAGTAGGGGTCTGTTATCCTGTTCTGGTGTGTCAGAACTTTAAGCAATAGATGTGCTTTCATCAATCTGTATAATTCTGCGAGACGACTTCCTGCTGCCTGCCTTCTAATCCCTTCTTACAGATTCACATTTGGCACTGTGGTACAGAAAATTAGGGAGGTCAACTAAGGCACTAGATTCCACTCTCTCTTCCCAGAACATCTCACAGCTTTAATCTGAAATATCAGAGCTCAAGTCCAAGAGGCAGATTCTTTTATATCTAGTTCCCAATCTGAGCCTACAGACCTCTGTGGTGAGGAAGAGTCAAAGTTTTTTGCAAGAAATCATAAATTCCTTATATGCATCAAGTCATCTCAATAGACTGAATAAACTCCACTTGTTTTTTTACAATGAGGCTTTGTTGTAGAGTTGTATTTAGAAATACAACTGAATTCACAGACACTTTTGGTCAGTACATCTGTCACTTTTAAAAAAAATTATGATGGCCAGGGGTGGTGGCTCATACCCATAATCCTAGCACTCTAGAAGGCTGAGGCAGGTGCATTGCTTGAGCTCAGGAGTTGGAGACTAGCCTGAGCAAGAGTAAAACCCCATCTCTACTAAAAATAGAAAATGTAGCTAAGGGTTATGGCAGATGCCAGTAATCCCAGCCACTCAGGAGACCGAGGCTAGAGGATTACTCAAGCCCAGAGTTTGAGGTTGCTGTGAGCTAGGATGCCATGGCACTCTACCCAGGGTGACAGAATGAGACTCTGTCTAAAGAAAAAAAAAAAAAGATGTCATTATGTACTTCTTTTCTTCTTTTTTTAAAGTTATAAAGCAGTTTAGTTTTCCTACTAAAAAAATATAGAAACAACCCTGAGAACATCTGGGGTTGGGAGCAGAGCAGAAGCAACATCCAGGCATAGAGAGCCCTACCTGAAGGGAGCACTCGTACTCGCATGGAATGGGGAGCGAGAGGACAGTGAAGACTTCGTTTCTGTAGGTGCAGTTCTCACACTTTAAACACACGATGCTGTAATTGAGCTGCCCTTCAAACAGCCGGGTGATGATGGACGTCTCGTTGGCAATCACCTTCCTGCAGCATCTCTGAATAGATCTTTTCTCATATGATTTTCTTCGGTGGTACTGAGTCAAGGAATAAATCCCCCCAAGTCAACTATTGGTTATCAGAAAATCCATTTTTCTTAACTGTAGGGGAATCAGTGAGGGTACCAGGAACCACGTTACACTGCTTGCATTTGTTAGGTAAAGTCCCTCTAGAAAATATGTATTTTAATAGAATGACTGGATTTTGTCACATCAGAATGATACATTACTACCAGAAATCACTCAGGTTTGGATTCAGACAATAAATAGACTAATACCTACTTAAGAGTATATATCACTTGTGATTTCTCATAATTCAGACATTCCCCTTTTCTCAGTGAAGCTGAGGAATGTTGTTCACAGCCCTGTAACCTGACAGCCTCTGATACATGATACAGGGTCCTGGAGCTAGCTTGTCCTGGGAAGAGGGTAAGCTGTTGAGTCAGCTTTAGGTCGTGCAAGCAGAAACAGAGGCAAGATAAAGGAATCCATCTTTCCTCCTTCTAATCTCTTCAGGTTCCATTCCCTACCCCTTTCTTCTTCAGTTTAATATTTTTTTTTTTGAGACAGAGCCTCAAGCTGTCCCCCTGGGTAGAGTGCTGTGACATCACAGCTCATCACAACCTCCAACTCCTGAGCTCAAGCAAGTCTCTTGCCTCTGCCTCCCAAGTCACTGGAACCACAGGCACCCACCACAACGCTTGGCTTTTTTTTTTTTTTTTGGTTGCAGCCATCATTGTTTGGTGAGCCCAGGCTAGATTTGAACCTGCCACCTTAGGTGTATGTGGCTGGCGCCTTAGCCACTTGAGCCACAGGTGCCAAGCCAGAAAATACTTCTTTAAAAGAGCAAATCTTGGCTCGGCACCTCTAACTCAGCAGCTAGGGCACCAGCCACATACACCAGAGCTGGCAGGTTCGAATCCAGCCTGGGCCTGCCAAACAATGACAACTACAACCAAAAATCAGCTGGACATTGTGGCGGGCGCCTGTAGTTCCAGCTACTTGGGAGGCTGAGGCAAGAGAATTGCTTAAGCCCAAGAGTTTAAGGTTTGCTGTGAGCTGTGACACCACACACATGTCTACCCAGGGCAACAGCTTGAGACTGTCTCAAAAAACAACAACAACAAAACAAATCTTAGTAAACAAACAAAGCAGATCTTAAATTCCTAAGGCGGCCCAGTTTAACTAGCCTTGTAACCTGGTTTGAATCTAGCTCACACTTAGGAACAGCATTCCTGGAGCACACCCTGAATTTTCATTGATTTTAGAGTCTCAGGAGAATAAACATTTTGAAGATGCCTTAGCTCCACAGCCAGCTTTAATTTGGAGTTGTGCTAACCATCCCACTTTGCATGCTTCTTTCATCACACTCTTCGTTGCCAAGATCTTCCCCCTTGATGATAATTTAATGCCCTCAATTCCTAGTTTGTTCTGGGGAACCAGAATGCTATTTATTTCAGATTGGCCGCAGCCGAGGACATCAGTGATTTTTACTGACCACCCTCCTATCCCCTGGCTAAAAAAGTACTGCCGTGAACATCTTGTTATTATGAAAAATGAAATGAAGACTGCAAATGATTAATAGCTCCAGCTCGTGAATGTTTACACTGACCATTTCCAGGATACTAGGTATGCAATGAGGTAACATTAGCACAGGGATATTTGCATAAAGTCAAGGACATATTTTCAGGGAATATGGGTCTCAGACCAAGGCTAACAGCAGTGAGTTTTGTAAATAAATCTCTAGAATAACTGGCAATTTTTTGTTTAATCAAATGTATGGCCTAATCCCTTGAAGAACTCAGGTCAAGCATCTCTGATATGAAGATGAAACTTTGCAGTGTATAGGTCTGCCCTGAATCTGATATCAAGCTCAATATATTCATGGATTTGTAGGTGCTAAGAAAATTTAAGTCAGTGGGGCGCTGTGGCTCATGCCTGTAATTCTAGCACTCGGGGAGGCTTAGGCAGGCAGATTGTTTGAGCTCAGGACCAGCCTGAGCAACAGCGAGACTCCCGTCTCTAAAAACTGAGGCAAGATCTCTTGAGCCCAGGAGTTTGAGGTTGCTGTGAGCTATAATGACTCTGTGGCACTCAACCCTGAGTGACAAAGTGAGACTGTCTCAAAAAGAAAGAAAATTTAAGTTGTAAGTTTCTATATGTTATCTCTTATAGGGAATAGTTTTTATTTAAAAATGTGTTGGCTTGGCGCCTGTGGCTCAATCGGCTAAGGCGCCAGCCATGTACGCCTAAGGTGGCGGGTTTGAATCCCCAGCCTGGGCCCGCCAAACAACAATGACGGCTGCAACCAAAAAATGGCGAGCGTTGTGGCGGGCGCCTGTGGTCCCAGCTACTTGGGAGGCTGAGGCAGGAGACTGGCTTGAGCCCAGGAGTTGGAGGTTGCTATGAGCTGTGATGCCATGGCACTCTACCCAGGGGGATAGCTTGAGGCTCCGTCTCAAAAAAAAAGAAAGAAAGAAAACATCACAGGTGATAGCAGAGCGCAGAGCACGGGACACCACCCAGGCAGGTTGAGGACCTGCCACTGCAGCAGAGCACGGGACACCACCCAGGCAGGTTGAGGACCTGCCACTGCGTGTATCCAAAAAGATCAACCTCACACGATTAGTGCAGGAGAAAAAAACAAGTTTGGGGATGATATTCTAGTCGAGTATGTCTTATCTGAAATGCTTGGAATGAGAAGGGTTTGGATTTTAGATTTTTTTCAGATCTTCAAGTATTTGCACATAGATACCTAATGAGATAACTAGGGGATGGGCCCCAGGTCCACACATGAAATCCGTGTGTGTTTCAGATGCACCTTACCCACATAGCTTGACAGCAATTGCACGTAATATTTTCAATAACGTTGTCCATAGAACCATTTGTGTACATTGAACCATAAGAAAACAAAGGTGTTGCTGTCTCAGCGACCCGTGTGGACAGTCTGAGATTATTGGAATCATTCCTGACTCTGAATTTATATATTTTTTTGCATTTATTCATACAGGGGATCTAACAGTAAAACAAGAACATGGCATACCATCAATGGAGTGAAAAAGTACTGTGTCCAGGGTGACTGGGTCAAGAGCCAGGAACACCTGGGTGACCTCGGGCAACAACAAAGGGCCCCACCTCCCGACTCCACCCACCAGGCTGCGCTGGGACTGAAAGGTCATTGCACCTGTATTTTTTTTATTTTTTTATTTTTTTTTTTAGGTTAGAAGAAACAACAGAAGCAATTGAGGGATCAGGAAGTGTTCTGGGATCTAGGGATCAGGAAGTTTTCTGGCTTTTCACAATATTTCCTCAGTCATCTGCCTCATCGCCAGTGGCGTTTGTCTTTTCTAGAAGTCGCTCTGACTTTTTATGAATTGATATGATTTCGTTTCTTCCTCCTCGTCTTTTTTTTTTTTTTTTTTTGAGAGCCTCACTGTCACCCTAGAGTGCTGTGGCATCACTGTAGCTCGCAGCAACCTCAAACTCTTGAGTTTGAACAATCCTCTTGCCTCATCCTCCCAAGTAACTGGGACTACAGGCAGCCACCAGTACACCCTGCCAGTTTTTCTACTTTTAGTAGAGACAGGATCCAGCCTTTGCTTAGTCTGGTCTCGCACTCCTGAGCTCAAGCAATCCACCCACCACAGCTGCCCAGAGTGCTGGGATTACAGGTGTGACCTGCTGCGCCTGGACAACGTGATTTCTTGTTCTGAGTGCATGCTGTTCCATGTGCATGCTGTTCTGAATGCACACTGTTTCCCTGTGCACGCTGTTCTGAGCGCACACGATTCCATGTGTACACTGTTCTGTGTACATGCTGTTCCATGTGCACACTTTACCGTGTACACTCTGTTCCATGTGCACTCTATTCTGTGTGCACACGGGTCCGTGTACATGCTGTTCCATGTGCACGCAGTTCCATGTGCACACAGTGTTCCATGTGCACACTGTCCCTTGCATCCTTTTCTTCTCACTTGACATATGCAATTCTTCAAAGTCACCACCTTTTTCATCGTCGTCACTGAACATAGTTGGAGGCCAGAGGTTGTGTCAGGCATGCGCAGGGAGGCTTGTAACTGGCCAGGGAGTTATAAGCATTGAGGACAGCACATCTGGCATCCTTCACGCTGGCTCCTTTTCCAGGCCTTCCACACTCATGCCTCTGTCCTCTGCTGCCAGCATGCTGCTCTAGAAAGTGTTTTTATGTTTATTCTTCACTGGTCTAAGGATACAGCAGTCACATTGTTGATGAGGTCACATTTGAAAGCAAGGACATAGAAGAAACATTATTTTGGACCAGACTTTCAGCTGGGGGATGAGCAGAACAGCTGCTGAGAATCAACAGACTCAAGTCCTCATCCAGTCCAGCGTCTCTGTTTTGTTTATGAGTTGCTGATAAAAAATTTAAAAACAAAAATGTTCACGAAGCCAATCAGAAAAGATGTCCTTCTAATCCATGCCTCTCTGTTAGCATAACAAAGACGGGTAAGAAATTCACTCATTGGGATGGCGCCTGTGGTTCAAAGGAGTAAGGCACAGACCAGACCATATGTTGGAGGTGGCAGGTTCAAACCCAGCTCCGGCCAAAAAACTGCAAAAAAAAAAGAAAGAAAGAAAGAAATTCACTCATTGAAAACACAAATTCTGCCTGTCACAGGAGCTTAGTCTTAACCTGCCTGCTGTATCAGTGAGACCCCAGGCAGGGATTCTGTCCCTGGCACCCTTCGTCCCCGCAGAGCTGTCCCCTCAGCGGTACTCAGTGTCTTTCTGGAGCATTAACACAAAACAGAGACGCTGCCTCAGCACGACACACTCGCTCCCGGGTCAGATTTTCATCAGCCATGACCTTGGCAAACTGGTCAATGAATTTCTCTGCTGCTTTGTGAGCAGCAGACGCTTCATCACCACAAATCTTTACAAGTGGAACGCTGTGCCTTTCCTTGAATTCCCGCAACCAGCCTGTGGAATAGGCACAGTCTCTTTCCCTTCCAGCCCCTGGGATAGATGCTGACTCGCTTCATGATCACGGACCGTGAAGGGGCATGAGCTGGCCACAATGCTGGCAGACCCACTCTTTCAATCTGTGCCCAAGAGCTTCATGTTTAGTTGGTTTGGTTTTTTGTTTTTTTTTTTTTTTTGGAGACAGAGCCTCAAGCTATCCCCCTGGGTAGAGTGTTGTGGCATCGCAGCTCACAGCAACCTCCAACCTCTGGGCTCAAGCGAGTCTCCTGCCTCAGCCTCCCGAGTAGCTGGGACCGCAGGCGCCTGTCACAATGCCCGGCTGTTTTTTGGTTGCAGCCATCATTGTTGTTTGGCGGGCCCGGGCTGGGGATTCGAACCCGCCACCTTAGGTGTACGTGGCTGGCGCCTTAGCCAATTGCGCCGAGCCTAGTTTTGCTCTTGTTGAGAA
>CAUYQV010147424.1:0-21201 GCA_963574575.1 Galagoides demidoff
CAAAGGACATTGGTTGGGATGTCACTAAAATATAGGAACATCTCTCATCCCCTCTACATTTTTCCTGATTACTTTGTACCTTTGCATATTGCCAGAGTGAAGGCAGGAAAGTAAGACATGAAGAACTGTATTCTGTGAAACTCTATGAACCACAGAGATTTATGATCCATGAAGAGCTATGACCCATGAAGAGCTATGGCCTATGAAAAGCCATGATTTAGAAAGATCTGTGATCCATGGCAAGCTAGGATTCATGAATATATATGATTTATGATATCTATGATCAGTGAAGATCTGTAATCCCTGAGGAGCTATGACCTATGAAGATCTATGATTGAGGAAGAGCTACAACCTACAAGGGGCTGTGATCCATGAAAATCCATGTTCTATAAAGATCTGTGGTTTTTGTTGAGCTATAATCCATCAGGAGCTATAAGCCATGAGGAATTGGGATTTATAAATACCTATGATCTGTGAAGATCTGTGATCCATGAAGAGCTATCTATGATCCACAAAGAAACATCTATCATACGTGAAGATCTATGATCGGCCAAGTGCAGGGGTTCATGCCTGTAATCCTAGCACTCTAGGAGGCTGAGGCAGATGGATTGCTTGAGCTCAGGAGTTCAAACCAGGCTGAGCAAGAGTGAGACTCTATCTCTACTAAAAACAGAAAAACTAGCCAGGCGTCATGGTGGTACCTACTCCCAGCTACTTGGGAGGCTAAATTTGAGGGTGCTATGAACTATGATGATGTCATGGTCCTTTACCCAGAGTGGCAGAGTGGGATTCTGTCTCAAAAACAAAAACAGAAACAAAAACAAAAAACAAACCCAAAACAACTATGATCTTTGAAGATCTGTGACCTGTGAAGATCTATGGTCTATGAAAATATATGACACATGAAGATCTATGATCTATGAAAATCTATGACCCCTGAAGATCTACCATCCATGAAAAACAATGATCCATAAAGATCTGTGAACCATGAAGATCTATAATCCATGAAGCTCTATGACCCAGGAAGATCTATGAACCAGGAAGAGCAATGATCATGAAGATCTATAATCTATGATGAGCTGGGAATCATGAACCACCATGATGGTGGTCATTATAGCATCCCCTGCAAACAGCCATTCAGATGCCCAGGATGCAGAGGTCTGTGGAAAAGGAGCCGGAATGGTGTGAGAGCTGTGCAGGTTGGGTCTGCAGGGCTCTGGTGAGTGGCCAGAGGGTCTGCGTGCACGTGGGGTGGGATGAACTGGAAAGCACGGCAAGGCCACACCTCTGGGTTTGGGGTCCTGGGACCCCTCTTAGGGTCCAGTTCTTTCCTCCAGAAGGCTCTGGGGAGCCCGCTGAGCTCTGGAAGCAGTGAAGTTTCGCACCCTCTGCCCCACTGAACACTTTCTCTCCAACAGTCCACGGCTCCAAGGGCAGAGCAGCAATTTATTTTTCTTTCTTGGCTACAATTAGGCCTCCAGCCATGGAGCTGTGCTCCTGCCGCTGCCCGTCACCACGGAAGACAATGAGGACGTGCTCAGAGTGAAAGTTGCCAATGGCAGCACCGTTGGGCAGGGCTTTATGTGGCACTCAGCCTGGGGCAGGGAGGCCCTGCTTTCTCCAGCAAGACGGGCATCTGAATGTGAAATGTCATTAGAGCCTCCTTCCTCTAGCACTGCTTCTTTTTAGAATAACAAAAACACATCAGTGGTAAGTTTCAGTGTTATTTTTAATAAAAGAAAACCCTTTAATTTACATATATTTAAGGCTAAGTAAATGAAAATGCATTATATTACCACTGTTCTATTGAATAGCAAGCCCAGAGGGCTTAGAACAGTTTGCTTTTCAAACCTTGTACACCCCCAGCTGAAGTCTGCTGCTGGGATGAGGGAGGGGCCAGATGGCATTGATTGTCAGGGGCCACACTGGGGTGTTTTATGAGCAGGGCTGGAAATTCCCCAGTTGGAGACTTTAGGGGACAAACAGATAATGTGCGAAGCTACTGCCCGAGGCGTGGTCATTGGAGCAGCAGTCTGCAGGTGCCCAGGCCCTGTCCGAAGCAGGTGGCTGTGGTGGCACCTGACTCTTGGAGTGCAGGCTTTCAGCCCTGCCTGTCCAACACTGTGGCCAGGAAAGCAAGCAAGTTATATACATGTGGATGCACACCAGTGCCACAAGCACACACGCATGCACACGCACATGCAAAGTACACACAGACATACACGCATGCACGCATGTACACGTACATGCAGACACATACACACAGAGACATTTATTCTTGCACTCACACTTATACACAACTGCATAACCACATGCCAATGTGTACATACACAAACATGCATACACACTTACACATGCATGTATGCACATGTAAGCAGAAACACACAGATGCACACACACATATTCCTTCCCCTCTATTAGAAAAAAATATCCCTGGGATCATTTAAAATTCAGTTTCCCCAGCTCCCACCGAGTGTTGTGGGGGGACATGCCCAGCACTGGCCCAGCACTGGAGCCCCAGTGGAAGGTTAGTCCCTTAATACAATACACATTTGCTCTGCGCTGTGACTTTAGTGGTGCCATGCGTTCCTTTCCAAGAAAAATACTCTCCCTCCAGAGACCTCTGCAGAAGGAAGAGGCTTCCCATCCTGGGTTCCTGCCATGGAGCAGAAGAAACAACCTCTATGGGGGCTGGGGCTTCCTCTGGTTGCCTCACAGGGGAAGAGCCAGCCCCTTACGGGAGGTGAAGGTTGCCCCTTCACAGGAGTGGTCAGGACTTCTGTGCCAGGACCAAAAGGGCAAGGCAAGCAGCAGTGACCAGCAGAGCAGGGTACTGAGGGTGGAACCAGCCACCTGCAACTGTGGAGGGGCTAGGTAGCCCCAGCAAAGGCAGGATGACCCCTGGCCTTTCAGTGACATTACTGCCTCATGCAAGGACACCCTCTTTTCTCTCTGTTTCTATTTTCTCCAGTTAATCAGGTGACTTGAAAAGAAGCTAGATAAGGGTATTGTTTGCATTGACAACATCCTGATGATACTGTCGGAGGAGATTGGGGGAAATGTCGCCTTTCTGAACCGATAGAGTCATTAGGGAGACCTCTCATCACCTCAGCATCTAGGTTAATTATACAGCAACCTGGGAGAGGCAGCTATAATTTTTCTCCAGAAAGTACTGCTATTTTTACTCTTGCAGCAATAAAGTGTCCATGAAAGTGCTGCAAAGGGCCGCGTTTTATGGTACGCCAGGGTGGTAATCTCAGCAGAACAGCTGTCTGTGCGCCTGTCAGCGCCACCAGTGGCACTGTCCTTGTACATTTGGTTAAACTGGGGCTGCAAGTTACAAACTGGTCCGATGAAACCCAGCCCGTCTTGGAGCCTCCACGGTCCCAAGCAGGAAGGGACTGTCTTCTGCAACATCACTTGGACCTGGAGATGGACCTGCTCTGGGGGCAGCATCTGCCTGGGCCTCCTTGGACCACTGTGTGTGGAAATTGACCAAGAGCACGAGGCAATATGCTTCTGGCTGTGGGCTAACAGCTAAATTATGGCAGGGAATGTTATTGACAGAATATGGGCGGTTGGTTTTATCTTAGACCAGTGGTTCTCAACCTTCCTAATACCACAGTGTATTTTCATTGCTACAAAGGGGTTGTGACCGACAGGTTGAGAATTGCTATCTTAGATGATTACAAGCCTATGTGACTCTTGTGATACTAAAAAAAAAAAAAAAAAAAAAACACTTGGAAAAGATGTGATCTGTTTGCATTGACAGGCCAGCAATGTGTGCTGTGTATATGTTGAAATTTCTTATGAAAGAACAGACTTCTCTAATTGTAGTAACATGTCTTTCTTTTTTTGTTTCTAAACCAGATAAAACTTAAAATGACTGATTCTAAAACCTGATTCACAATCTGCCAGGGTGCCCATTGGGGAGATGGTATAACTCGGGCTGAAGGCCCCTCCTTCTGTTCTCTTTGAAGAAAGCTTGCCCTTTAGTTTTGATTATGGACTTAGTGCACCAATGATAGGTTTGGGGCATGGATTTGGCACACCATTCAAAATCTCACAAAACTCAAAGGGGTTGTGAAGAGTTACACATGAATGGGTCTGTCTCATTTCCTATGGTCTGCCCTGCTGTCCACCCTTTTTGATTTCCATGCTGCTGGCAGTGTGTGTGTGAACACACCTGCTGGGGAGCACTGTGGGAGCAAGTGGCACCTCTGGGGTAGGAAGTTTGGGGTGGGCAGTGCAGGGAGAGGGAGAACAGGCCTCGCAGCACCAGCACCAGCTCTTTGCACAGGGTCACTAACTACCCACGGAGAAAGAAAGGGCAAGGCCTCCCAGGGAGCTCTGTTGGCTTCCCAGGTGTGCAGAGAATGGACACAGAGACATGGGATGCAGCCCCACCCTTACTTCTTCCAGGCACCCTTTCTGCCTCTCTGGATCTGGTACCATGTGGACAGGTGCTATGATTCTATAGATACACACTATCTATAGCATAGTGTGTGAGCCTCTCCCGAAGGCTGTGAGCTCGGGAGTCAGGACCACGCCCTGCGTGTCGTGGCAGCTAGAAGGTAACTCGGTGTCTGGCACACAGATATCTGCTCCAGGAAGGGCGAGGATGCCCTACCGGGTTGATGCCAGAATGTTCTTTGAGAGAGTCCAACCCTGAATGTTTTACACTTTGAGGCAGGCAATTGATCAGAATGTTTTTGTTTTGCTTTTAAGGAAATTATCTTATTAGAGATTTGTGGGGCTATCTTTGAAACCAAAGGTGAGTCATTCTTTTAAATGCATCCTTGGGTTACGTATGTAAAGGGTTGCATTTGGGATGAGCTAGCCTGGATTAGTGAGCGAAGCCCCTGTTCAGCTTCCCTTGGGGGGGCACATCGTGACTGTCAGAAGCATGATAGAACTGTCAAAAGCACGTGAAATCAGCTATGCAAATGGGGAAACAGAAGTCACAGTTCTCTTTGTTCTGTGACAGGGTAAAAATTTCAAATTTTTCATGAAAGGAAATAAAATACCAGTACTTTACACATCTAAGTAACCAGGGCCTGCCCCTCCCCCTGCCTTTAACCAGCATTTAGTCATGTGGTGGCAGTTAATCGCTCTGGATCAGAACAACAAACGGCAGGGTTAATCCCCAGGCTCTCGGCCTCTGCGGGGCCTGTAGACTCACCCTCCCTGATCCTGTCATGAAGCAGGGGTGTAGTGGGGATGGGGCTGCAGATGGGAGCCACAGGCTGCTCCCTGGGGGTCAGCCTGAGAAGCTTCGTCCAGGGTCCTGCACTCGCTTCCCATCTAGCCCATGGGGCCCCTGGCAGCACTTAGCCGCCAGCCTGCCCATTGCCCCTTGGCACCAAATGGAGTCCCGGACACCCAAGCAGCTGCCATGGTCCCCCAGCAAGCCCAGTACTAGGGGCACTAATGCCTACAGAAGCATTCTGAGCAGGGTCATCATGTCTTACAGCATAGTCAGGGTGATATCACTGAGTACAGCTTTACCCTGGAACAAGGCAGGCTGGGTGTGGTGGTCCCCCACACCGTCAAAGGTCCACAGAACTTTGGACTGCCCCAAACTTAACCACTAATAATCTATCATTGGTCAGAAGCCTTACTACACACAAAAACATACGTTACTATTTTGCATATTATGTATATATTATATTGTGAATTCTTATAATAAGGCAAGCTGGAGAAAGGAAAATGTCATTAAGAAAATGATAAGGAAGAAAAAAACATTGCTGTTCACTAGGTGGGCATGGAGAACTCTGACAGCCTTTCCCCTGAGGTCCTCAGAAGAGGTGACAGGAGGTCTCCCTCCTCCTGTCCCCCGCCCAGAAGAGCACATGGAGGCCAATGCCTACCCAGCCCCAGGCCTTGCCCTCCTTGATGACTGAGGGCCCAGGACACGAAACAGAAGGCTCTGCTTCCATCCTCAGAGCAGGGTCACCTAGCCTGCACCTCCTGCACCTGTCCCACGAAGCAAAACACAGAGGAGTGGCCAACCTGCCTGCTGAGCCAGGTTCATAGACAAGGGTGGAGACTTCCAGGAGACAGCAGGTGTCCAGCACCTCAGAACCATGGGCCCTGCAGGGCTGTGGGTGCCTGGACAAAGCCCTGACCTCACCCGGAGGGCTCAGTCCTTCTAGGGGCACAGCTGAGTGTCGTTACGAGATCATTATTCAGAGGGGACGTGGAGGCTGAGTCTGCAGCTGCACAGATGTCGGATAATTACCAGAGCCAACTTCTGCACACAGATGTCGCCACTCGTGTCCTTTGGGGGGAGGAGAGTGGCTGGGGCTTCATCCTCTCAGAAGAGTAATGACGCTTACTTGCTGGAGGAAGTCATCCACTCAGCTCATGCTTCATTCTGCACGCGGAGGTCCGATAGTCATGGAGGGCAGGGCTTGGCGAATGCCTCTCCTCTCATGGAACTTCCAGCAGGTCCTACTTTTACAGGGTGTGGCTAACTGGTCACCTATGGCACAGACCCCAGGAGATGCTTCATAAAGTAGGCATCTGACCTCCTGCTCAGACCAACTGAATTAGAACCTCTGGAGGTGGTGCCCAGAGGTCTGCAAACTCCCTAGAGTGCTTCAGCATACCAGTGCCTAGGAGGGAGCTTCTAGCCAGGGATGACTGCAGGTCCCTGTGCTGAGTGACTGTCTATACAGCCAGGTAGGGTCTTGGCTGGGTGGGTAATGGCATCAGAACCTGGAGAGTCTGATTCTAGAGGTCAGGTAAGCACCCAGGCATCTGCCCCATATCAGGCCCCTGGGCAGCTCGGACCTACTCTGGGCACCTCTGCGCGGCCATCAGCTCCATAGGTGATTCTGATGGAAACTCAAAGTTTGCGTCTTCTGATTCAACTGATGAATGGTGGAGACTGGCTAAGATGCAGGGACTTGTCCCAGGCCAGATGGTCAGCAGGAGGCCTGGCTGGAACATGAGTCTTGGAGCCAAATCTGCTGTCTCCTGGCCAGAGAGGGGTAGGAAGGATGACCTGTGTCCTCGAGGATGCTGACCTGCACCCACAGGGTGGGGTGGTTTGGTTGAGAAGACCGATCCCTTCACCTGCAGGTGAGGGTTGTGAAGACGTTACTCGGAGTCACCCAGCAGCGTGTGCCCAGAACTTGACGTGAGGGAGACTTAGAGCTGAGGGGACCAGGGAAGGAGGCTGCAGGGAACTTCAGGGCTGGCCTAGAGATAATGCAATGCACATGAAAAAGTCAGATCTCAGGATAATGCAAGATTTACAGGGACACTGTGAAGAGGAGACAGAGGTTTCCCAGGTATCCCCCACCTGGTCCCCAGGTTGCTGAAATCTGGCGTTAGTATGATCTATTTGATACACTAATGAGCCTGTCTTGACATTTTATTACTAACAAAATCCATGAGGTTTGAATTTCCTTCTTTTTATGTAACCATCCTTTACTATTTTAGGACCTTGTGTGCTTGGTCTGAAAACTCTGTGCTGGTTGAGTTGCCAGGCACTGTGCCCAAGGTCCCTGTGCATGTTGGCAGACTCTATGCCCTCAAGAGCTCTGGCTCAGGGACACTGAGTGACGTTCACACGGGTGAAAACTTTACAGCCCTCAGGCTGATCCTCTGAGGTCAGCATCCACATTGTCAGCCCTGTGCTGCTACTGACACTGAGGAGGGAGGTGACCATCAAGGCAAAGGCATGACTCAAGTGTTGGGGCCCTAGGTGAGCCCCCCAGTGTAGGATCCCAGTGTGAGACCCCCAGGGTGGGACTCCAGTGTGAGATCTTCAGTGTGGAACCTCCAGTGTGAGATCACAGTGTGGGACCCCCTATATGAGACCCCCCAGTGTGAGATTCCCCAGTGTGGGACTCTCCCAGTATGAGACCCCCAGTGTGAGTCCTCCAGTGTGTGACCTTCTAGTGTGAGAGCCCCAGAATGAGTCCCCCAGTGTGAGTCCCCCAGTGTGAGTCCCCCAGTGTGAGACCCCAGTGTGAGTCCCCCAGTGTGAGAACCCAGTGTGAGTACCCCAGTGAGTCCCCCTGTGTGAGACCCTCAGTGTGAGAGCCCCAGTATGAGTCCCCCAGTGTAAGAGTCCCAGTGTGAGACCCCAGTGTGAGACCCCAGTGTGAGAGCCCCAGTGTGAGTCCCCCAGTGTGAGTCCCCCAGTGTGAGACCCCAGTGTGAGTCCCCCAGTATGAGACCCTAGTGTGAGTACCCCAGTGTGAGTCCCCTTGTGTAAGTCCCCCAGTGTACGAGCCCCAGTGTGAGCCCCCAGTGTGAGTCCCCCAGTGTGAGGCCCCCAGTGTGAGTCCCCTAGTGTGAGACCCAGTCTTATACCCCAGTGTGAAACCTCAGTGTGAGACTCCCAGTGTGAGACCCTTAGTGTGAGTCCCCCAGTGTAAGAGCCCCAGTGTGAGACCCAGTGTGAGATCCCTGATGCAAAACCCTCAGTGAAGGGTTTGTTTCTTCCTTTTTTAAAATTAATTTTTCTTATACATATATATATTAGATTTCCACTTTTGCCTTTACAGAATTAAGAAGGCTAAATTTAACGACAATAACAATATTTAACGTAAGGATTGAGAACAAAAACCTCATAAAGAACAAATGAAGATAAGTACAAACCCTCAGTGAAGGGTTCAACACAGGACTTCAGTGCAGCACCCCCAGGAGGGCACCCCAAGGCGGTTTCCCAGAATGAGTTGTCAGAGGGTTGTGAGGACTTTACTCTCAGCCTGGCTGGTCAAAATATCAGAAAAAGAGAAGAGAATGCTGTATGAAAGGCACTAAAACCCAGGAGTTTACATGCAGATTGGATTTCCCTCTCACAGGTGGGGCTGGGGATCCAATTCGTGGACAGTGCACTTGTCAACATGCTGCACAGAACAGCAAGCTGTGGAGTTAGAATAACTACGCCGTGGGGTTGGGATAACTGCGCCGTGGGGTCGGGATAACTATGCTGTGGGGTCGGGATAACTGCGCCGTGGGGTCGGGATAACTACGCCGTGGGGATAACTACGCTGTGGGGTCGGGATAACTACGCCGTGGGGTTAGGATTGGCGCACTATAGGATTAGGATAACTACGTCGTGGGATTAGGGTAATTGCACTGTGGGATTAGGATAATTATTCTGTGAGATTAGGATAACTATGTCGTGGGATTGGCGCACTGGGGATTAGGATCAGCATACTGTGTCATCGTAGTGTGGGGTTAGGGTTGGCGCACTGTGGGGTAGGATAACTAAGCGGCATAGGAGAACTATGCCATCGTGGGCACACCTTCAAAATACAGCAGTTCTGAGGGAGCACTTGTGTGGTCAGTCTTGGGTGTGAGCAAAGTCACCATCCCATAGCTCTGCTCCATACACACGTAAGAACTTTCCCACTCCAATAATAGACACCCCTCCCCCCCCAACTGACATCAACTCAAAATGGACTGCTGGGCTTTACACCGTGGGCAGGCCTGGGGTGGGCCTGGCTCCAGGTTGAGTTCAGCCTAAAAAGTGTTACCAGGCCCCAAGCTCTGTGTGTCAGTCAGGTCCTGGGGCCCTGAGCCCATGGGACAGCTTGTCGTAACATAGAGGAGGGGTCCCTACTGCCCGCAGCCACCCTGGGGCTGCGTCCACTCCTCCCGCTCCAGGTCTTAGCCGAAGGCAGGTCTGCAGAGTGTGCAGCCCCGGGTGCCACACTGGCAGCACTAAGCCATAGGCATTTCTACCTAATGCCTGTGTGTCTACAGGAAGACTGGCAGCTCCATGCAGTTGCCACCAGGCACTCTCTGCCTTCCCAGGACCACAGTGGCATCTGTTGTTTGGGGACCTCCACCTGTGTAGCCAGGCGAGGGAGGCAGGGCACCTGAGCTGTCTGAGCCCAGGCTCATGGAGTCCTCCTATTGTCTTAGAGCCTCTGGCCTCCAGGGTGGGGACTAGGCAGTGTCCCTCAGACTGACATGTCACCAGGAGCATGTGGTTTTATTACCAGGCCTGGCCTGTCTGCCTGCTGGAGCCCCTTTCCATTTGGGTTAGTGCTACCTCAGGGACCCTCCTAGGCCTCTCCTGTCCCTCTGTCTTGGCCATCGTATTCTAGTGGGCTGCCACCACAGACCAGTCCCCCTCCCACGGCTCCACACAGACCAGTCCCCCTCCCACGGCTCCACACAGACCAGTCCCCCTCCCACGGCTCCGCACAGACCAGTCCTCCTCCCCACTGGCTCCGCACAGGCCAGTACTCCTCCCATGGCTTCACACAGACCAGTCCACCTCCCACAGCTCCGCACAGGCCAGTCCACCTTCCCATTGGCTTGCTGTATCTCTGCCTCATGGGCCCCAGGGTCTTCCAGGCCACAGGCCGAGGGAGAGGGCTGCAGGCACCATGCCAAGCACCCCGTCCTCCTCTAGACCCCACCTGGAGCTGACAGGAAATGCTAGAACCACATTCGCAAGGCCACAGCTGCTGCCTCCACTGCCCACAGAGGAGGACCCCTCCCCGGTGGCAGAAGACGTAGGGGTGACAATTTTTATTTTCCCATGGAGGCCACATCTCAACCATAAGCTGTTCCCTGGGATTCCTCTCCCAACCCTGGAGAGCTGGTGTCCTCTGTTCTGGCTCCCATAGCTGGATGGCCTCCCTGCCCTCAACACGGCCAGCCAAGGCATTGCTGGATTTGGGCAGCAGGTGCTCAGGACAGCTTTGTGGGAAGGCCATGGAGGCATCTTCACCCACCCCTGTGAGTGTGGCCTGTTTCTGTGCACTGGGGACAGGAACAAATGCACCTTCCTGATGTCACTTCCCATGTACCTGACACCACAGGAAACTTTTCTGGTGCAGAAGCCACATTGGCTTAGTGGCTGCCCCCAGGCCACCAGCCCCTATCTGCAGTCACTCCAGCCAGGCTGCCTCAGGTCTCCTGGGGGGCCCACAAGGGTTTTGTGGAGCTGTGGAAGGAATGGCCCCTGATGCCCCTTAGAGATATCTGGAACACACTGTCACCTCTGATCTGCTTATCTATTGGGGAGGGGACTTCTATCTGACCCTCTGTGCTTTAAGGACTCCCTCTCCATATGCCTGGAACACACGAGGTCCGTCTCAATTCTACTGAGAGTGGCAGGTGTACATTTAGGGGCTGGGGACACAGCCACCTTGCAGGGCTTCTGAGCTCCCACAAGGCCACCCCTACAAGGGGTCAGGGGATGCCAGTGACTGCAGGGACTATCTGTACCCTTGCCCTGTGCAGTCACCCCCACACGTAGGGCCACTTTGACAAGCATTGGAGGGGCTCACCACATATATCGGACTTTATGAGAAGTACTCATCCCTGTGTGAGCCACAGAGGGTCTGGGTACATCTGTCACCTGCTTACCTTGCTGTGATGAATGTGACCTGGCAACTGGCCTTAAATGAGGCTGCTCCAGCCACCTCACAACTGAACCCTGATGGATTCCAGCTGAACTTTTTTTCTTTTAATTAAACCCTTTAAGCTACTTAATTAGCACACACTTCCCATACCTGCCGTCAGCTGATGCCAGGAACTCGAGGTGTGGCTGCCCGAGGTCCCTGGGCAGGTGCTCTCAGCACACTGTCCCCCACTGCACGTGGTCCCTGTCCTGGCCAGTGCTGGTCCGCCTACGTGACCTCACATGAGAGCATGGAGAGGACACAGGAGGGACATGTCAGAGCTCTCGATGGCTGGCCATGTTCTTCCTCTGTGTGAAGACAGAGTGATTCTCCTGGTCACTGTCCCCTCTCATGCCGGACTGGGCCTTCCTGGGTGGGGATCCTCCTGTTCTCGCTCCTAACCTGCTGCAGGGACCTCCTGCCAAGTGGTGCCACCCACCTTATGTAGCTTTATGTTCTGGGAGCCTTTTTTAGAAGTATCTTCACAATTGTTATGTTCTTTTAACTTGGTGCCTTGGGTTTTTTTTTTTTTCTGAGACGGAGCCTCAAGCTATCCCCCTGGGTAGAGTGCCATGGCATCATGGCTCATAGCAACCTCCAACTCCTGGGCTCAAGCGAGTCTCCTGCCTCAGCCTCCCAAGTAGCTGGGACCACAGGCACCCACCACAAGGCCCAGCCATTTTTTGGTTGCAGCCATCATTGTTGTTTGGCGGGCCCGGGCTGGGGATTCGAACCCGCCACCTTAGGTGTACGTGGCTGGTGCCTTAGCCACTTGAGCCACAGGCACTGAGCCAAGGGTTTTTTTTTTTTAATTAAATCATAGCTGTGTACATTAATACAGTCATGGGGTACAATATGCTGTTTTTATATACAATTTGAAATATTTTCATCAAACTGGTTAACATAGCCGTCACGTCATTTTCTTAGTTATTGTGTTAAGACATTTATATTCTATGTTTAGAAAGATTCACATGTAACCTTATAAGATAAACCATAAGTGTGATCCCGCCAATCACCCTCCCTCCACCCACCCTCCCCTCCCTCAAGAACTCAAATATATTAGTAAGAAAAGAACAAGTGGTCCCATCTCAGGGTGGGCAAGGGACTTGAAGAGAAACTTCTCTGAAGAAGACAGGCGCATGGCCTATAGATATGTGAAAAAATGCTCATCATCCTTAATCATCAGAGAAATGCAAAACTTGGTGCTCTTGATTGCCACTTACTCGGATCCTGAAAGGTGAGAGAGCCCGAGGCTCGGGTTTCCACCACGGAAGTGCCGTTCAGAGTTACCTGAGAGGATTGAATGTCCTGAACATTTACACCTCACAAGGTGATCTGATCTCATCAAGACTTAGAACGACCTTTCTATTTGAGAGGCTTGATGTATAAATACTTCACCTAGTTAAATTTGTTAGCTTATACCTTGAGTTTTGGTTTACAAACATGCTATTTGACCAAATGGGGAAATTCTGTAGAGGATGTGAGATTTGGACTGAGCATAGACGGTGACATCTTCAAGTGGGGACAGAGCAGGGAATGACCTGTGCGGGGGAGTGGGTGACACGAGCCCCCCTTCCCCTCCTAGCTGTGGCTTTCCCAGCTTGTGGGCAGGACAGGGCAGCTGTGGGGCCCTTTCTTGTTTGGAAGCATGTCTTCTTGGTGGTTTTCCGGCTGTTCTGCTGTGGCTTCACATCTGTGGGGGGTAGGATCATGCATGTGGGGGGTGGCGTGTAGAATTACGAGGCCCTGGCATTCATCAGTGGGACGTGAAAATCTATATAAGGAATGTTGAACAAAACAGAACTTCCGGGTGGAGAGCAGAGGCCTCTGAGTCATTTCAGCACCTGCTCCTGTGCCCTCCCTGGTTGAGGTGGATACAATGTGTGAGCAAATGCTAACACTGTGAATGAACACGTCACACTCACATGCACACGTGAAAGTGTGCACGTGTACGGATGTTACACGGCTGTGAGTCGGAGTTAATGTGGGCCTCCACGCTCACGTGAAAGTGTGCATGTGTGCAGATGTTACACAGCTGTGAGCTGGAGTTAACGTGGGGCCTCCACGCTCACGTGAAAGTGTGCATGTGTGCAGATGTTACACGGCTGTGAGCCGGAGTTAACGTGGGGCCTCCACGCTCACGTGAAAGTGTGCTTGTGTGCAGATGTTACACGGCTGTGAGCCGGAGTTAACATAGGGCCTCCATGCTCACGCGCACACATGAAAATGTGCACATGTATAGATGTTTACATGGCTGTGTACATGGCTGTGAGCCAGAGTTAACATAGGGCCTCCACGCTCACATGCACACGTGAAAGTGTGCACATGTACAGATGTTTACACAGCTGTGAGCTGGTGTTAATGTGGGGCCTCTGAAAATAATTGGCCCACACTTAGGTTTTGTTTTGTTCTTTTCCTTAGAGAGAGAGTCTTATTCTGTTGCTCAGGCTGGAGTGCAGTGGGGTCATCACAGCTTACTGTAATCTCGAACTCCTGGGCTCCAGAGAGCCTCCTGCTTCAGCCTCCTAAGTAGCTAGGACTAAATTTGCTCAGCACCATGCCCAGCTATTTTTTTCACTTTTACATTCAGAAATGGGTTTCATTGTGAGGCCCAGGCTGGTCTCAAGTGACCCTCCAGCCTTGGCCTCCCAAAGTGGCTGGCTAGCTTCCAGTCAGAGACACCACCTCTCAGACCTGAGTGTACCCACAAGCCCCTAGCACCTGGCTGGAATGCAGATTCTGATTCAAGGGGCCTGGGCGGGGCTTGAGATTCTGCATTTCTACTAGTTCCCAGGAGATGCTGGTGTGGCTGCTCCACGGACTACACTCTGCAGTTGAGCTCTGCCCCTATCTGCATGTAAGGTCTCAAGACTTGCCGGGAGTCCAGGATCGTGAGTCAGAGTGCCTGACGGCTGCAGGGTTGGGGAAAGCCTGTGATCAGAGCTAGTGCCTGGGTGGTGCTTCCCCTGCAGACGCTGCCTTCTCTGTGGCTGGCTGGGAGTGTCTCAGAACCCTGAGGCCACCTGTCCTAGGGACCGTCCAGCCTTTGTGTACTTCCCAACTGGCCTCTGCTCTCTGGCTCTACCAGGTGTCCTCTCCTCCTCAGCAGCCAGAGCAACTGGAAATGCACCTTCTGTTCAGGAGCCTCCAGAGTCTATGCCCTGGCTTGCCCTGGAGGTAAAGTCTGGGTCCTAAGTGGCTCATGAGCCTTGTAGGATGAGGTCCCCATGCCTGCAAATCTTGCATCATGGCTCTCACCTTGTGCAGCCATCATCCTTTATCATTGGACCCCAAACGCACATCAGTGTGGTTGGTCTGGCCGTGGTACACCCATTGTGTATGTTATGTGACATGGTAGTGGGGACTTAGTACCGTGTTTCCCCGAAAATAAGACACTGTCATATATTTATTTTTTCTAAAGAAGATACACTAGGGCTTATTTTCAGGGGATGTCTTATTCTTATTAAGTATAATACAATAATCTACATTTATTCAAATACAGTTAAGTCATCTTCTTTTGGAACCTGACAGGGAGAGCCGACCTTGTTGATGGTGCTGGCACTAGTGATGTGTGAACTCCTTTCCATCTGCATGTGAGCAATAGGATGCCTGCGACCATGGTTACCACACGTGTACCCGTGCAAGTATGAATGGCTGGGAGAAGGAGCTGCGGCAGATAAAAGGCATGCTAGTCTTCCTTATTGCTCTACCCCGGAATGCATGGCGTGGCTATGCAGATATGCTACATCGCCACAACCATCACTAGGTCTTATTATTGGGGTAGGGCTTCTATTTAACAAATGCATAGAAATCCTGCTAGGGCTTATTTTTTGGGTAGGTCTTATTTTGGGGGAGACATGGTAGGAGTGCAGTGTCAGTGCTTCTGTGACAGGAATATGTCATAGGCATGAATACTCTTTATTGACTCCTTACTGTGTGTCAGGCATTCAGTGGGCTTTTCTCAAATATTTTTTTATCTAATCTTCACCACACTGAGTGCTGCAGATATGGTGGGCTCCATTACACAAGAGGGCATGTGGCATGGGAAATACTTCCACTGCATAAGGTTGCCCAGTGGTAAATGTCAGAAGGGAGAGGTGTCCCCGAATCTCTAGTGGTTCAGAGGTTCAGATGTCCAGGTTTGGTGTAGTGGTGGGGGTGTCTGTGTGTGTCTGTGTGTCTGTGTATTTCTGTGTCTGTGAGTGTGTATGTGGGGGCGAGGGGGACACGTCTGATGTGTTGCTTTGAGAAGAAAGTAAACGGCCACTCCTTTACCTTGGGACTTGAGGCATCTGTGGGCTCCCTGTGGGACGGGAGTCTCTCTCTGTCCCAAATGTGGTTTCCAGCCCCGCGTCCATGCAGAAGAGCCAGGCATTCCCCAGACTGTCTTTTTGATCCTTGGATACTGAAAGACTTGCAGTCTGTGGTACAACTGGAGTCAGTTTGCCTGACAGGGTATGTTTTAAGCCACTTGAGAATTTAAGTGATGCTTGCGCGCTCTAGGATATCTAGCTGAATGGTGTATTGATCTCCTCAGTCAGAATCTGATTTGCTTTAAACATGATGACATTGAAATATTTAATTTGACATTCATAACCCACAAGTTTGAAGTAGACAAATCCCTTGTTAGCGTTCCTCTCTCAACAGAAGAATACCTGTGCAGCCCTATCACATTTCCCAGGTCACCCGTGTTCCCTGAACCAGCACGTTGATGTCGTGAGCCACCAAACATCTTCCATCTCTGGCCACCCCCTTCTGACACCTGCTTCTTTAATGCCATCGTGACTCTGGTTGAAATCGATGCTTCCCACAGCTGTAGGATTCTTACAGATCTTACTCTGGTTCCAGCATCTCTGCACTATTCCTCTGTTGTAGCAACAGTGAAATCACAGCAGTTAAACTTTAAGGTTATTTACATAACAGGCAACAGAACTGTTCTACATGTTGTGGCACATGTAGAGTTTCCCACCACCAAACACAGGGGGCCCTTCCACCAGGTTTTGCAGGTAGAAGTGCAGAGTGATTTGAATACAGCATTTTGGCTCAAAGGGTGGATGCTCAGTCCGTCCCCGCAAATCTCATGCTGAAATTTGTGCCCCAGGGTTGCAGGTGGGACGGGGGTTCCCTCACTGTCATGGAGCCCTCCTGCTGACAAAGTGACTCTTGCTGTCTTGCTCCTGTCCCCTCACCTGCTCTCACCACTCCCCACAGCGGGATGCCCCCGGGGTCCTCCCCACGGCTGGACACCCCAGGGCCCTCCCCACAGCTGACACCCCAGGGTCCTTCCCTGGGCTCCTGCCCCGCCTCAGGACACCGGGCTCCTGCCGTGCTTGCTCCCGGAGAACAGCTCCAAGGACAGATCACCACCTGTGTCTGCTTCAGCACCCAAATCCAACCTTTTTCTTTTAAAAACATTTCCTCAGTCTTACAGATCCTTATGAATTTTACCTGAAGTTTATTGTCTGTTTCTAAGTCATAATTTCATCTGTTCATGTATCTTTTCACTTTACATCTAATGGATTTTAGACTTTTAATTTTTCCCCCTTTATCTTTTGAGCTTCTTATCTCAGTGGTTTTAGACTTAAATCTCATCAAACTCATTTTATTTTCAGTAATTTTCCAAGGAATGCATCTCACATGGGCTGACAGTGGAGTAAGTGCAAACATAGAATGGGCACTTACACAGCGGCCTCTCCAAAGAGATACTGTCATAGCGAGCATCTTACACCTGCCCAGGTGTGCTCAGAGAGTTGTTGGGCGATATGAATCGAGATTTGTATCATCTTCACTTGGGATTTTGATTCTGTAGGTTTCAATTTCTACTTTCTTATCACTAAACTTAATCTTATTAAGTATAATTACAAAATAGATTGTAAATAAAAAATAGTACAAAATAAATATATGAATTAAAAAATAAAACTAACAATTGTGAGTCACCATTCAGCTTGAAAGTAGAACGTCCTGGTCTCTGCCAGTGTCCTCTGACCACTGGGCCCCCGACTCGTCCTTGACTACAGAGGCAGCCTCTGCCAGCGTCCTCTGACCACTGGGCCCTGACTCGTCCTCTGACCACTGGGCCCCGACTCGTCCTTGCCTGCAGAGGCAGCCTCTACCAGCCTCCTCTGACCACTGGGCCCCGACTCGTCCTCTGACCACTGGGCCCCTGACTTGTCCTTGCCTGCAGAGGCAGCCTTTGCTGCTCTGTGCATGTTATGCTTGTTTAATTTTCTTCATAATTTCAGCAAATATTTATGTTTTCATAATATACTAAACAGTTTTTGTTTGCTCCCCTCCATATAAATAGCATGTTATATTTTTGAGATTTTTTTGCTTTTCCGCTGCTATTTAACACCCTTCATTTATCCCTTCCCAGGTGATAGGCAGTGGGGCACACACAGTGCTGGTGGCTTTTCCTCCAATCACTCAACTCCCTGCACCCCTGGCAGGAGGTCCTCCTAGGAGGCAAGGCTGGGGGCGTGGCCAGCTCCAGGGGGTGTGGCCAGCTCCAGGGGGTGTGGCCAGATCCAGGGGGCGTGGCTAGGTCCTGGGAGGGGCATGCCTAGGTTCTAGGGGCAGGCCTGGGTAGGTCCTGGATATGAAACTTTCCAATACAGGCAGGTGACAACAAATTGTTTAATGAATTCCCTCCCCACCACAAGAGCGGCTCAGCTGTTTTGCATCTTCACAAATGCATGGTGTTGTCTGACTTTTTATTTTTAATTTATCTAGTAGGTGTCAAATGGTCGGTAGTATGTCACTGTGGTTTAAGGTTGCACTTTGCAGGGTCATCCTGGACGTGGGGCCTCCTGTGTTCCCTGTGCACTCCCAGTTTTGCACCTATTAAATGCCTGTTCTTACTATCTCATTTTTCTATGCGATTGATGGCCTTTCTCTTACTGACTCAAATAGCACCTGTAGAGTCTGAATATTATTTCTTTGATGGTTCTGTGTTGCCCTGACTTCTTCCGGTTTGTGACTTGCATTTTTAGTCACTGTATTGAGTCTTTGATGATCAGAAGTACTAGATATTCCTGCAGTCGAATGTGCCCATCTTTTTTCCCTATGCTTTATGCTTTTTATGTCTTATTTAAAACAAAAAAACCTTTTCTATCTGAAATAGAAATTCCTTTAATTCCTTCTGAATTAAAAATATCCCTTCACTGGTAAGCTACTAATGTATTGGTTTTATAGATGGTGTGAGGTAGAGGCTCATTTTTTCCCTTTGCACTACCAGTCTCACTCTTCCCTAACTCATCTTCAATACCAGTTCTGTGAGAAGCTGAGTTTCCACATGTGGTATATGTGTGGGTCTCTTTCTACATTCCGTATTTTGTTTCCTTTGTTTGAGAGGCTTGTACCAGTGCCGCACCATCTCCATCACCATAACTGGATACTACGTGTCAATATTTGATATATGGTGTCTCCTGTTTTAAGCTGGTAATATAATAATTATATTTGTATAATTTTCAATTAAATAGCAACCTTGAAATTCTGTAGTAAACTCCATTAGGACAAAAATCCCATTTTCTTGTGACTTTGTTGGTGTTTCTGCATCTGTGTTCATAAAGGCTTTTGCTCCTGTGAGAGTGACTTGTCCTGGTCCCCACAGTACCCCTGGCATCAATAACTACGTCAGCTAATGAGCTGGAGAAGTATTCATTTTTTTATAATCTTTGGAATAGTTGTGTGGTAAAATCACACAATGCTTGGTAGAACTCACCAGTAAAACCATCTTTATTTTTTCTGAATATATAGTCTTAAATATTGATTGAAGGTATTTAATGGTTACAGGACCATTTGACCCTTTTTAGGTCAATACAGATGACTTGTTTTATGCAGGCATTTGTCATTTTTTACATTTTCTCAAATTGTTTGACCTAAATTTGTTCCTGACAACTCTATGAACTTAACCGTGCTGCTGCCTGTCCATCTCTGTCTACCTTTTCACTTAAGCAATGTATATTTGATTTTCACTTCTCACCTTTGGCAACTTGTTACTTTTATTAGTCTTTTCAAAAAGCCAAACTTTGGCTTTATTAATTCTCTGTCTTATGCCTTTATTTTCAACTGAATTTTATGTTGTTCTTCTCATTTTCTTTCTTTTACTTTGTTGGGTTTATTCTGTTATTCTTGCAGTTTATTAATTTACAACTTTCTTCATTTCTTATGTAATAACTTAAGACTATAAATTTGCCTCTTATTCTGACTTTGGCTGCATCCTACAATTCTTGGTACTTAATTTTTTTTTATTATTGAGTCCAGAGCATTTTCTAATATCCATTATGATTGCTGTTTTAGGCCGTGACATTATTAGAAGTGCCTTTCTTACTTCACAGAGACATAAATTTGTTTTAAAATCATTTTGTTAATTTTGAACTTAACATATTACATTGAATTTTTGTATCGCTACTGAGTCCAAAAATTATTCAGATTTCAGAAGTGCTAAAATAAGGAAAAATAGCATAAACAATGATAAGAAGTCACCAATTTTAAGGTATATCCTACCTTAGAGATACTAAAAACAGAAAAATTGTGTCGTAGAATCTAAAAAATTTTTTGCAAACAGGCATCATATGTTTATATTAATTGTTCAAATATGTTACAATTTGCTTTATTTGTTGGCATATCAAAATTTGTAAATATTCTTTGAGTGTTTGGGAAAAACCCACATTTTATTCTATGCTTTTATATATATATTTTTTTGATAGTGACATTTAAATACTTCATATCATTGATTATTTTTATCTACTTGATCTATCAACTATTTACAGACATATTTCAAAAATCTATCACTATGATGCTATATTTGCCTATTTTTTATATAATTGTATATGCATCCTTGTTTAAAATATTGTAAAGCTGTGTAAGTAGGTCTAAAAATGCTTAAAGTTGATACACTTTCCTGGTCATTGAATCTTTTATCAGTATGTAGTTGCTTCTTTTTCTTTAGGAAATGCTTTTGTGGTAATTGTTTTTTTTTTTAGAGACAGAGTCTCACTTTGTCACCCTCAGTAGAGTGCTGTGGCATCACAGCTCACAGCAACTTCCAACTCCTGGGATTAGGTGATTCTCTTGCCTCAGCCTCCCGAGTAGCTGGGACTACAGGCACCCGCCATGATGCCCGGCTACTTTTTTGTTGCAGTTTATCTGGGCCTGGGTTTGAACCCACCACCCTTGTGAAATAAGGGTGCCCTACTCACTGAGCCACAGGTGCTGCCCTGTCATAAATTTTTTATGCTCAATTAATACCAATACATGTATCCACACCAGTTTTCTTTGGATATTTATTTGAAATATTTTTCCATCTTCTTGCTTTTTACCGGTCTACGCCTTTATGACTTAGCTGTGTCTCTTGTCAACAGCATTCAGCTAGGATTTTTCAAGTCCTACCTAAAGATTGTAATTTTTTCACTGGGAAGTTTAGCCATCTATAGTCATGGAGAGTACTGATCAATTTAGATTTCTTTCTACTGTTTTATTTCATGCATTCTATTCATCATACCTTTTCCAGGTTTCTTTTTTTCCTTCCATTCTTACCTTCCTTTAAATTGATTGTTTTTTTTCCCCTTCCCATCTTATTTTCCAATTCAATTTGTAAGTAATACATTATATTTCTATTATGTTATTGATTATTATAGAAATATTAATACACTATAGCAACTTAACAAATCTATGACTAATATTTACCCTCTTTATAAATAATACCAGAAATGTAAAGTGCTTTCATTAAAATCATATGTTGTAGTTCTATTTCTTAGTTCTAGCTTATTATTTTTAACCACATAAATTGTATGTCATTATGTCCATAGATGAGATT
>CAUYQV010147425.1:0-22562 GCA_963574575.1 Galagoides demidoff
CCCGACTCTGTAAGTGTCTAAAATCAAGTATAATGTTTAGAGGGTCATGCTGACGTGAGATAAGCCCTTGTCATTGTAAACAGGAAGGGATGCTGGACTCACAGCTGAGGAGGGAGTGGCCCTGAGCAGGGCACAGGTGCCTTCAAGTGTCTTGATGCCACTCTCATCCTTCTCTGGAGAAACGCGCATGGGAATTCATTTCGATGCTCTTCCCCAGGAATATACCTGGTTTGGTAATAAAGTTTGTGACCTTGCCGCCATGCCTGTAGGTTGGCAGCACTGTGTAAGGGGCTCATCAGGTTTTATAACCTTTGCACACCAGCGTCTCACAGTCACGTGTCCATGGGTGGCAGTGTCTGGCTGAGTGGCATTTGTTATTGTTGTGTGCTGTTGTGAGAATATTGGAGCTTGAATTAGAGCAATCAGCAAGCATCAAGTTTCTTGTTAAAGTTGGCAAGAGTGGAAGTGAAATCAGGGACATGTTAGTCCAAGTTTATGGGGATAATGCCACGAGGAAAACGGCAGGGTAAAAACGGTTGAGTGGTTTTCTGAAGGAACAGACAGCGTCACTGATGAAGAGAGGTCAGGACAGCCATAAATGAGCAGAACTAACAAAAACTTTGCAACAATTTAAGAGTTGTGTGGCAAAATCATCAGTTGACTGTAAGAAGGATAGAAGACCAAGTAAACATGGATCGAGAAACAGGGACCAAGCTCTTAGCACAAAATCTTGCCATGAGAAAGGTGTGGCTCTTGCATCAGGACCGCGCACCAGCTCCCAGGGCACTGACTGGGAGGGAGCTTTATAAATAACTGTACTGGGACACTCACCTCCTCACCTCACCGGGCCCCAGTGGATTTTTCTATTCTTGAAGATAAAGGAAATATTAAAAGGAAGACATTTTGATGCCATTCAGGACATCAAAGGTAAGATGAGGATGGCTCTAATGGACATTCCTCCAAAAAGACTTCCAAAATGGTTTTGAATCATGGACTAGGTACCGTGCCGGTGTGTGGCTTGCCCAGGGGAGGACTGTGACGGTGACTATGGTGATATTCAGCAATGACGTCTGTAGCACTTTTCTTAGTAGTACACGTATCAAAAGTATAAACATAGATAATGCATGGCATGCAATCCCGTGTATGTATTATGGATCATATATTACAACGTTATAATGTTGTATATGTATTACATGAAATGCATGTGCTACATTTTATGATAAAATCAAATTGAGGAAAGAAAGAGAGCGAGTGAGGGGTAGGGAGGAAGGGCAGGGGCAAGGAATGGGACGTCCCCACATCACCCTCTGCTCTTCTTTCAATCTGGTGGGCGTCTGTGCCACCCTGGCAGAGAAAAGTGGAGCCCACACACAGACTTCCTAGATCACAGGGCACCTGCGTGGAGGACCGAGAGAAAGAGCTCCCGGATCCCATTCTGCAGAGTCAGAAGGTGTCCTGGAGATGAAAAAGCTGGAGGAAGGAGCAGGACACTGAAGAGGGGGGTGACAGCAGCCGACCCATCTGGCCTGGTAAGACAGACTTTGGAGTGAATTTGCAGGAGCTGGGGCTGCCCCAGGCTGCTAATTGCTCCTTTCTGGAGGCTGCTGCCTGGGTCTTCTCAGCAATGATCGGGTGAGCCTGGTGTCACACACGCTGGCCCTGGGACCCCTCTGGGCAGGACTGAGGACAGCTGTAGGTGCTTCTGACTACTGGGCTCTGCTGAGGGATCTCAGTAGACTGGGAGGAGGCTGCTGAGGTCATCGTTATCAGGGGACTCTGCCTCTTTCCCCTGCAGGCCTGGCCTCTGCCTCCATCTGGAAACCTAATATTTCCTTCCACCCACCCAGGTACCTAACTGCCCTTCTGGCTCAGAAACCTGACCGTGTTACTTTATCTCCCTCCACTTGTTGCCTCCTCCCCTACACACACTTCAGTCCTTTCCAGAACCATTCTCGGCCTTCAGACTCCCGAACATTCCAAACAAGACATGGGATGTGTTCTTTCCCATGTCCCCCTTTACCCACCATGTCCGCTATTACTGGAAAATCAGAGCTACTCCCTCCCTGGTTCACTCTTGCCTCCAGTGGTGGCACATGCCTCCCTGACCTCAGGGCCCCCACTGAAGCCAGTTTCTCCCTCAGAGCGCGGCCCAAGCACTGCCTTCCCTGGGCAGCCTCCCCTGGGGCCCGCACAGTCTGCTGTCCTTCTCACGGCACTGGGGAAAGCCCAGACCTTGCCCGGGAGTCACTCCTGAGACACTGAGAAGCGGTCTTCTTTCCCTGCCCCTCTCTGTCCAACCCAAGGAATCAGATTCCTGGAGTGGGGGAGACTCATGGTGAAGTTGGCAGGGGCCTGGAATTGGAACCTAGTGACACCTCCTTTGCAGAGACAAAGCTGGTTGTTTTCCCCTCTTTGGAACACATGTGGGGTGACCGCATTTCTGGGGAGGGCTGGGTGGACCGTGCTTTCCATGCACACACATCTTGGGCACGTGCTCTGTGTGTGCACACGATAGGCTCCCCTCTGCAGGGCATGTAGGAGAAGATGGAGGCTCTGGGAGCCCAGCAGCTTCCCTGCGCTCTCAGCGGGCTTCACACGGCTCAGGCTCAGGCTAGAGTGCAAACCCGCCACCGTTTGCTTCTCCACCGCAGCCCCCTGCATTTCAGACGCACACAGCTGAACTCCAGGTGAGGGAGCCACTTTTCCCTGGGACTTTCTGTCTTTGCAGAGGAATGTTTTGCAAACATCTACTCTTGCTTTGCCCACACTCCCTTCCAGTGCCTGGTGTCCTCTGTGCTGAGCACATCCTGGCCCCTGGCCAGAGGCATGGCGCTCCCTGCCAGGCTGCCGTCCATGCGGCCGCTCCTGGGGGTGATGGCCACAGAGGAGGTGCCTCTCCCAGCCCAGCTGTCTGCTCGCAGGACCTCAAAGCACTGGTACCTGGAAGGAGAGAAACCCCAGCCACACGTCCTGACAGCCTGTCACCTGAGCCCGCTGAGAACACAGTGAGGACTTCCAACCCGTGGCCACCAGCTCCTGGCTTAGCCGCCTCCCAGCTGCGTCTGTTCCCCAACTCTTTGTGCAGTTGGGGTCCCAGGAGGGAGTAATAATTAAAGGAAACTTTGTAACTGTTCAAAGTGGATAAAAGTGTGTTTGCTCCGCTCCTTTCCTTCTTTTTCTATTTGCCATCTGGAGCCACAACCTGTCCGGTTTGTAAGCCCAGATCGGCGTCCTGTCTCCTCCTGTCACTCGTCTGTCGATCCCTTTACTGGAGGCTCTCTGCAGAGAAGGGATTTGCTGGTTATTTTTGTCCCCTCCCCTGCACGCCAGAGCCCTGTGAAGCTTGTCGCTGTGTCCTGGCTCCCGCGCACCTCCCCAGCTCCTGCTTTCCATATGCTTTGAAGATATTCCTGCCTCTTACCCCTGTGTGGAGCCGCACGGCGGTGCCTTTGTGCAGCTGCCTGGACGCTGGTGGTAGCCTGGGAACCTCGGAGCCGCCCATCTGAAGGGCCAGGGGTCATTGGACCCAGAGCTGCCTACCACGCTGACCGTAGTCTCAACTTTAAAGTATATTTTTGAAAGTGACAAAGGAAAACAAGTGGATGAAAATCAAGTAACAAAATAAAATTAATCCTGATGGACTAAGGCTTCAAAGTATTAACACACAGATTTTCCAAGTCACCCTGTGCTTTCAAAGGGGAAGGACCTATATGGGGGTTGAACTGTGAATAGTGTTCCCCAGAAATACATGGTAGTACATCAGAATTTGGCCTTTTTTTTTGCAGTTTTTGGCAGGGGCTGAGTTTGACCCCTCCACCTCCGGCCTATGGGGCTGGCACCCTACTCCTCTGAGCCACAGTCACAGCCCAGAACTTGGCCTTCTTTGAAAGTAAGATCACGCTACAGATGTAATTCAGTTGAAATGCCATACAGGAGTAAGGTGGGCTCCTGACCCAATATAGCAAAAGTCTTTACGAGAACAGGAGAATTTGAAGCACATACACACAGAGAAAACAGCACGAGGATGCAGGGACAAGACGGCCATATCACCCTGGAGGCTGAGACCTGTAGGATGCGTCCGCAGTCCAGGAAAGCCGGGGCTGCCAAAGGCTGGAAGAGACAGGGAAGAGGACGCCCCTCCTGGAGACTTCAGAGGGCGCATGGCCCTTCCAGCACCCTGAGCTCGGACTTCCAGCCTCCAACACCTCCAGAAATTCCTGTGGCTTTAAGCCACGCATATGTAGTACTTTGCTGTGGCAGCCAGCAGAAGCGAGGAGAGTAGAACCAAGAGGGATCCCTCCCAGGGGGATGGTTGCACAATGTGTCCTTTCTGATAAAATTGTATTGTTCCCCCAGCAAATACTCATTCAACATTTATTCTTTCAGAATGGCTCAATCCTTTCCTATCTTCTAACGAACTCTTTTTTTATTTTATGCCAGTCATCACGGGCCAAAGCCAACAAGTTGAGTAACTATATTTATTCCCAAGAACCAGCCAGGCGGTGGAACAAGTCTTCAGGGGTGGCACTAAAGGTCTGAGCCTCCTTTTGGTTGATGGTGAACCTTTTCCAACATGGCAGGCGCTTTGGTGGATACTTCCAGAGGTAGATGGTCTTCTGAGTTGTATTAATGTAATAGCCTGACTTCCTTTGTTAGATTTAAAAATTTTTCATGTCTTTTTTCTTTTTACTATGCCTCCAAGCATTTAACTAAATAGATTTATTTTGTGCCTCCTTCATGAATACTTCTGGGAAGTAGTTTTTCTTGCCATCTAGTCTATCGAATCGACCTGACTACTACGGGGGATACATGCCTGCAAATAATTTTTCTTGACTCAGGGTGGGAGTGGGTCTTATAAAACAATTTAATCCCACTTCTACCACATCAGAGAAATTCTTCAGCCTTCTACCCCGCCTCCCTTACTAGTGTTGACCAGAAATATCCACCCAGATCTAGCCATTCAGTGACATAACAGCCTCAACCTGAAGTGACCTCCTCTCCTGTTGGTTTTCTAAAGTGAGAGAAGTGCCAGGGAAAGGCAGCGCCTTGCAAGGCTTCTTCTGTCACTTGAGAGTCATTTCGGTTAGATCAGCAGGTCGCCTTTCTGGAAAGGGCTGTGCTATGACCCTTGGCAGGACAGCAGGGGAGGTTAGTGGACAAGAAGGCCTCTCCACATTCCCTTCCTCCTCTGTGCCATGGCAGGTGCTGGGGAAGTCACACCCTTGGGATGGTTTATTGCAATTCATGGCTGCTGAAATCACTCAATAGGATTGAGGAGTGGATTTTACACTGATATGTGTGTGTGCGTGTGTATGCGTGTATGTGAGTGTTTAGGTCTTGTTTTAAACACCCTGCTCCGGGCAGAAGTATCTTCTGGTTGAGGACAGCATCCCTGCCTCAGCATCCCTCTTGCTGTGAGGTAGAAGAAGAGGGAAGGAAGCCTCTCGAGAAGAAAGTCACAGTTGGCCAACTGCTTGGTGCTAGAGACTCTGGTAGATACTTAAAAAACGGTTTCTAAATTAAGCCCCAATATAACATAGAACCACCGTCCTCATTTCATAGTTGAGGAGACTGAGGATTAAGGAAATTAAGTAGCTAGTCTGGAGTTTCCAGCTAGTATGTGGCTGAGCAGCAAGTCAAACCTCAGCCTCTCTGCTGCTGGGCGTGATGCGACGCGTCCTGCTGTGCTTTCAAGCTGCCTCACGTCTCCCTGAACTCTATAACTATGGTTCCTGCAATGCTCTCTGGACCTATCCAAAGGCAAATGAGGACTTTGTACTTGGTTTTCAGGAGGTAATCTATAGCATACCTGCCAGGAACGTCTCTGTTCAGAGCAGAGGGCTGGCCTGAGGGTGGCCACCTGGGCCTGATGGGGTGGGAGCTGGCCTCACAAAACGAACATCAGAGTGGCATGGCGGGGCTCTGGGTTAGGCAGTCTCTGTTCACCTAGAGGCTAAAATCAACCAAGGCAGTCAATCAGTCAACCAATGAGCTTCCAGTAAACCTGTGAACAGGGATGCTCAGGAGAGCTCCCCTGGTGACAGCACTCCCTGTGTGTCACCACACATCAGTGCCAGGAGGGTGATGTGAACTGACACCAAGGCCAGAGGACAGCAGAAGCTTTCTGCTAGAAGCCAGCTCAGACTCTGCCCTGTGCCTTTCTTCCTCCTGTGATTTGAATCTGACCTCTCCCTATGAGGAGCCACAACTGTGAGCAGAGTAGTTCCACGCGTCCATCTAGAGAATTTCCAAAATCGAGGGTAGTGTGGGCAGCCGCTGACATTCAAGCTGATGTCACAAGTAAGGAAGGCCTTGGGGACGGTGGTCTCTCCCCATCTGTCTGCTGAAAATCTAGTCCTTTAAACTTATAACAAACTTTTCACACTGGTATTCTAGATTGTTTCTCAATCAATAAAGCATGCTTAAGAAGGAAATTCTGTAAACCCGACCTTTCATACCAACCACAGAGTGGCCCCTGGGGTTGGGTTCAGAACATAGTTCCTAGTTCTTAGACCGCACAGGTGTCTCCTCTGGGCTTCGTGAGCACAACTTCAGGTTATGGTTCTGTTTCAGGAAGGAATGGTAATGACCTTAGGCTGCTTGAGCTGCCAAGACAGCATGCCAGGGTCCATGAGTGGTATAAACAACAAAAGGGTGTTTTCTCACATCTCTGGAGACTGAAAGTCCAGGATCAGGTGCCTTTGGTCAAGTTATGGTGAGAGTTCTCATCCCGGCTGGTAGACAGACACCGTCTTGTGTGTTCACCTGGCCGCTGGCTGGTGGTTCACTCACACAGGGAGGGCTCAGGGAGGGAGCTCCCAGCTGTCCCTTCCTGCAGGGCACTAATCCTGTGATGAGTGCCCCACTCTCAGGTGTCATCTACTCCTGTGCCTGTGTATCTCCTCACAGCCCTGTGTCTAAATCCCATCTCATTGAGGGGTAGGACTTCAGTGTGGACATTTGTAGGAGGGGACATGACTTAGTCCACAGAAGTTGCCTCAATCTGAGGTTACCCAGATAGCTTTGAATGAGATTGAGGCTGGTGAGGACTAGTGGGATGGAAAGTGGGTCTGAAGCCATCCCTGCAGGGTGGCCCCTGGGGCAGGCACTCACCTTCCTCCACTCTCTAACCCAGGTGTGGCTGTGTGTGTGCATGAGGAGATGTGGGTCATGGAGGGCAGGGCCTGTCTCCATCAGCAGAAGACAGATAGCAGTAAATGTCCCCACGTTCCTCGCTTTTCATCTTTATTGTGACAAACCACTGGGAAATAAGAAAGGGAATCCGCTCTTGGGCCTGTTGTGTGTGTGTTCCTGGGCCCACCTGACGGAGGTGGTTGCTGGGAAACTGACCAGCCTTCGGGCTCTGAGGAGGGGAAAGGAACCTCACCCGGGGAGTTAGCCTTGAGATTCACAATGCACTTAGCTGCACGCCCTGGCAAGGCACGTGTGAGAATTAATGTCAGCATTTCACAGCAAAGGGAACCTCAGACCAGAGTGGGGGACCAGCCCCCAGATGCCAGGAGGTACACTCTCAGCCCCCCTACACTGCCTTCAAGGAGAGGATCCTAGTGCACAGCTAAGAAAGAGAGTGGGTGCCGTGGGCACCTGGGAAGAGGGCGCAGCCTTAGTCCACATCCTACGTGTGTTCTCGTGAGATGGCGATCTGACATGGCAATCGCACCCGTTTCCGCTGAGAGAGGACGGGACAGATGATGCCGACCCATGACTGCCTCCTCAAGCTGCTGGCTTTCAGTCTGCCCCAGAGTAAAGACAGAAAAGATGTAAAACTAAAATGGGGAGGTTATCATTACATTTGCCAATTTGAAATTTCTTATCCTTGACATCATCAAAATGAAAAGAGTGAGGATGAGGATCAGATGTCCAGCTTGGTCAGTGCCTGGATGATGGCACTACTCTCAGAGAGAAGGGACAGGGCAAAAACAGCAGGTTTAGGGAAAGAATTTCCCCAGATCTCCCACTTCTTGATTTCTGTTGAGTGAGGGTTAATCGTGGGGAATGCAGATGGCCATGGCCAGTGGGTGGGTGGTGGGGCCCACAGGACCGAGCCTCACCGAGCCCCAAGGGAGAGGCAGCAGCTCCTGCTACACTATGGTGGGAGGAAGAATGAAGGAAAAGTGGGGAAGGGAAGAGGAAAATAAAGACAGAACTTTGATAAGAAATAGCCGGAGTCGGAGTGTGTAGAATGTCGTAAGTGACTGATTCTGGCCAGGCTGACTGTGCCCGAATCTTGGCTCTGCCAGTTTTCCGTGCTGTGACCTTGGTAGAGTTACTTAACTCTTTATGTCTTGGTTTCCTCATCTGCAAAATACTAGTAATGACTATGCTGGTGATAACCTGTTTCATAAGTTTTTGTAAACAATAGGCATTACCTTGTCCATGAGAAAGCAAAGTAGTTTAACCCTTATTAATCACACAAAAAGCTGAAATGCAGGGAAGGAAAGAGGTTAGGCAGTGGTTGGGGGGTGAGTGCAATATTGAGAAAGACGCGTTTAAGATGAAGAAAGTGGACGGTGAATTCTGACGGTGCTGGTGGAGTCTTAACTTTATCTTTCTAGCTTAGTCCATTCACGTCATGAAATCCTGGTGGACAGGTGCTTTTAAACAAAGGATCTGACAGAGTGACAGGAGAGAGGGGAGGTCTGCAGAGCACAGGAGAGATCCCTCAGCTCCTATGTCCTCATTCCAGTGATGGGCCCGCCAGGCTCATATGTCACCTAAGTTCCCCAGAATTGGTGGCAGCACAGATCTCTCAAATAAGAGTTTGCAAATCATTAAGCCAAATGAAAAGTTTTCTTTAGACAAACGAGTTGTTCTCCTCCATCTGTGCTGAAAATAGCCACTTGATATCATTAGATGTGAATTTGAAATCCATCCTCTCTGATCCATGTTCATCAAACATTTAGAATTTGCCAGAGACACCACCTCAGTGGGTTGACAAGGATGTGGAGAATTGGAATGCTTATGCGCTGTGGGTAGGGATGGAAACCTTACAGCCGCAGTGCAAGACAGTATGGTAGTTCCTCAAACAATTAAAGATATAATTACCATAGAATTCAGCAATTCCACTTCTGAGGATGTATCCAAAAGAATAGAAATAAGGGTTTTAGACAGGTATTTATGCACCTATGTTCACAGTGGAATTATTCATAATAGCTACAAAATGCAAGCAACTTTAGAGTCCACTGGGTGATGAAGGGATAAACCCAGTGTGGAGTATATGTGTAACAAACATTCAGCCTTAAAAAGGAAGGAAATTCTCATAAATGCTGTAACATGGATAGAACTTAAGGAAACTATGCTGAGTGAAATAAGCCAATACAAAAAGACCAGTAGTATATATTTCCACTTCCATGAGGTACTGAGAATAGACAAAATAATAGACACAGAAAATAGAATGGTGGTTTCCAGGGGCTGTGAGAGGGGAATGGGAAGTTGCTGTTTAATGGACACAGGATTTCAGTTTTGCAAGATGAAAAACTTCCGGGGATCGGCTCGTGTAATGCCAGCCTACTGACCACTACGGAGATAGATGCACTCAAAAATGGTTAAGATTAATATATTTTATGTGACGTGTATTTTACCACAATTAAAACTAAGAGTAATTTTTCAGGAACACAATGAGAAGAGGGTCATGCTCTCTGACCTCATGGAGTTTCAGGTGAGGTCCGAAGGGTGGTGATGAAGGTGGAGAGAGATCGCTGACCGCAGCTGAGAGGTGTCCAGCAGCCGAGGCGAGGCCGGGCGGGTGGGGTGTTGGATGGTTTCCCAAGAGAAAGAGCTTCTACACAGTATCCTAAGGACCAAGGAAGAGATAGTCAAATAAGGGAGACAAAAATATGTTAGGACGTCAAAACCATATGTGCAAATTCACGGTGCTATTCGGAAACTGCACATGTTTCTGCAGGGCTGGCACACTGGGTGGGAGTGGAGGGGTGTAAACGTGGGGTTTGTCTTGATTTATCCAGCATCTGCTGTGTCCAACCTCAGGAGAGAAAAATTGGGGACATAAGGTGACTGCTTACAGCAGATGAAGCAGAAACGTGACTGATCCCCCGATGCGTTCCCTGGGGAATTCACCGGCAGGAATTTTGTCAAAGAATTCACAAGTGCAACTCTAATTCCACTCCAGAAAAGGTTGACATTGTTTGTTTTAAGCAAATACAACTAAATGCCCCCTGAATTATCTGCTATTATCAGTCTTTCATTTACTGGTTGAGTAAGCACTTATTAAAGTGACCCAGCCGTGTGACTGCGTCCTTTTGGGAATTTAATGAATACACAGAGAGGGAGAAACTCCAGGCATTTGGGGTTTCTTGAAACTGCTCCAACTTTACAATTTGATGTAAATAATCTTGCAATTTCTGAATCCATCTCTGTGCATTTACTTTAAATATACATGTTTTTTTAAAGGAAGATGTAGGTCTTCAAAGTTAAAGGAAAACCGTACAATAGGTAGAGTTTTTGTGGATTATAGGCCATAATTGCAAAAAATGCACAGAAAAGAAGAGCAACTGGCTAGAGAGGGTTCATACCTATTCTTTTTAAACCCACTGCCATTTTCTTCAGGCCAGGAGGAGAAACCCTTTTCTTGGTTTTCAAACCAACATCATTACAATAAAAGTTGAGAGCCTACTAGATCCAGGGCACCCTACTATAGGAGGGGTGTGTGTGTGTGTGTGTTTGTGTGTTTGTATGTGTGTGAAAGAGTGAGGGGGAGAGAGAGAGGGAAAGAGGGAGAAAGAGAGCCCTTCCTGGGTTCCTGAGTTCTCTATAGCCATGTGAACCAATGCCCCTAGGAAATCCCCTCTCATAAATACCTATCTGTATATATCCTGTTGGTCTGTCTCTCTAGAGGACCTTGACTAATACACGCTCTCTGACCTGGGTATTATTGTCTGTACTTTATAGATGAGAAAACTGAGCCTCAGGGAGGCTCAATAAATGGTCCAAATTCACTCAACTATCGAGTAAAGAAGCCCACTGTGAAACCAGGGCAGTCAACCTATGCTGGTCTAGCAGCCTGCTGGGCTGAAGTTACGGAGGACGTTGCAGGTGCAAAGGGGTCTGTGTTCTATTCACGTGCTACTCAGCAGCATATGGGCAGCTAGAAACTGTCCTGGCAGTTTCTTATCATGCCCCAATTTCTCAAGCACTGGGGCACAGACTTCAGTGCAGCTGACATTTGGAAGTCAGATACAGCTCAACGATTCAAGTGCCTTTTGAGAACTGCTAATAGGAGCTAATGTTTGAAAATTCAGGGTCCCCAGGAAGCTAATGCTGACTGGGAACACGCTTTCTCCTGTTTGCTCCTGAAGACAACAATTCTCCAAAGCCAAGACTGGGTAAGAAGGTCCAGCCTGGGGAGGCTTGGAGGTGGGAAGAGGTGGGTATTTGATAGTGCTCCGAGGATTGCCTTAACTTTTCTAACAACTGGTGAGGAAAGCCAGTGAAACACAAAATAAGTGACGTTCACTCCCGTTCGCCCACCTCACAGGTTATGAGGAGCCAGTGAGGCCCTGCCCCAACTCAAAGGGTTGTGCTGGTAAACACTGACCAAGGCATGAAGATAATTGGGCAGTACCTGTGACAACACAGAGGTGACCCCTCCTGAGGATGACACAGGCCTTGAATTATGATAGCCATGGACCCTGCAGTCCACATGACTCCTCTGGTGAGGTGATGGCCATGGGATCAGTGGACAAGAGGTTCAAAGCCACACCCCTGGCCCAGTACAGCTGATTAATTAAGTAGGCATATGGCAGCCTCCTGTCTCTACTCTTAGAGAGCCCAGGTGAAACACTTAGTGTCATATACTATGTCAGGCCCATGGCTTACATGGATAACCTGAGCACGTGTCCTTCCAATCATTCAGAGATCCGTTCAAATGTTACATCTCTAGGCCCAGTCCCAGAGTTTCTGATTCAGGATGTCTGTGAAGGGCCCCAGAGCCTGCACTTGTGACAGGTTCCCTGGCGATCTGAGGGAGGCATTGTGCCAGGCACTTACTCCCCAAAGCCTTCTAGCACCTCTACAACCCCCGCCATACCCTTGGTGTTTCCCTGGGAAGCACCAAAGCCCAACTGTCACAGAGCAGCATATGGGCAGCTAGGGACTGTCCTGGTGGCTTCTTGTCACGCCCCAATTTCTCAAGCACTAGGGCACAGACTGAAGTGCAGCTGGGATTTGGATGTCAGTTACAGCTGAATAATCCAAGTGCCTTTTGAGAACTGCTAATAGGAGCTAATGTTGTTTGGTGACTGACATCTCTCAACATTCACAAACAGAGTTGGGAAGTCAAGTTCCTTCTGTTGACTATCAGAAGACAAAATGGAAACACGGACATGGCTGATTCTTATTGACAGAGCTCTATCTATCCATCTATCTGCCATTGCATATAATATATATACACATTATATAAAAGATATATATATATATATATACACACATATGCATGTATGAGATAGAGATATATATATGAAAGACAGAGACAATTTTGTGGCTGATGATGAAACAGAAAGGCACCAATGCAGCCTTAGGACTTAGGAACAGAGAAACAGTAACCTGGCAGTGGGGCAGGTGGCGAAACAGGTGCAATGTTCCAGAGTTGGAGGTGGAGGCTACAAGACGCCCCAGGGGCACAGAGGTGGAAACAACCTTAAGTGAAGCTCAGAACTGCTTGTTTAAAATACCCAGAGAGCGTGGCTGGCGGAGGCCATATTTAAAGGTGGAGGCTCTCCCTTTCATCTTCCTTGGCAAAAAGTCATAAGCAGAAAATGACTTAGCTCACTGACACACTCATTCAGGTGCTTAAGCTGTTCGCCTTTAAGGACTTAGGACCTATTTTGTTACAATGCTTAGGTTCCTGTTTGCATGATTATTAGAAAGTTCAGTAATGGTTGTCAAGGACTGCTCATGCATTCATTCAAGATATATTTGCTGAGTGTGCCCTATGCTGTGGTCACTGAGTATGCAATGGATTTAAGCAGAAACAAACAAAGTTATGTGCTTCCCACCATGGGGCCTATTATCTAATAGGTGAGATGGATAAGGACCAAGTGAACCCCCAAATAGGTGGTAGGACAGCCCTGCGACAGAGGGTGGCTGGGGTGAGTCTGTCACAGTGTGTGATAGAGGAACAGACTCACCCGAGCACGTGGGGAGAAGGCAGGGTGCAGCTGGGCACTACGTCCCTGCAGTGGACAGGACTCCACTGATTCAGAAGCCTTCTGCTTTCACATCTTCAGTAGTATTACTTCATTTTATGTTCTCTGTGGCCCTGCAAACCAGTGTCATTCCCAATTGAGGAGGCAGCTGAAGCTAAGTGAGGGCTTTGGAAACAGAATGCTGCAGGTCTGAGGTAGGGCACGGGATGTGTTTCTCATAGGTTTCTGGGGGAGGCTGAGGGCAGCACCTCTAGACCACACTTGGAGAACCAACCTCAGAGCCTCAGCCACAGAAACAGTCAAGGCAAGCGGCTCGCACTCTGAAACCTTCCCTGTAAGAGAGCGCCTGGAGAACTTGGAGCCTGTCAGGTGGCTGCCAGGCCTTGGCAGACATCCTGGTCCTGCTCGTGCCTCTGCCATCCAGGATTAGAGGGTTCATCTTCACATGAAATCCCAAGCACCCTTTGATATCCAATTCCAGTGGGACCGTCTACTGGAAGCTTCTGCTCTCCTTCATCCTCCCCCCAGTTTTAGCTACAGTGACCTTACATATCACCTTGTTAGTCTCAGCTTTGTTTCTGCCATAGCCCTCCCTGTCAGTTACAGAGTGCAGAGATGACGCCGAGTCCTCTTTTGTAATCTTGGATAGGGACCTTCAGTGTGCAGAGATGATACTTAGTGTGCGGTTGTCAGTGTGTAGAGATGACGTCGAGTCCTCTTTTGTAATCTTGGATAGTTTCTTGCTCATACTAAGCCTTCCACGCACATGGATTGAAGGAGAATTTTTAAACCTTTAAAAGCCTTTAGCCAGACACTTCCACATTTCTTACACTAATAAGCTCACAAGGCAGTTACAACAAGAGTCTTTCTTCCGTCGTTTTAGAAGAGGAAGAAGGTGGTCATGTGCGTCTGCCTAGGAAGATGAATGACATGGCCAACAGGTCCCTGCCCACACTGGCTGCCACATTCAAATTTGGTGCTGAGGAGAGTTTGAAAGGGGCTTGTTTGCTTTCTGGTGATGTGGGCAAGTGTTTAGGTAAAACAGCAGAAAGAAGCAGGATGGAATGAGGGGCTATTACGGAAGGATAGACAGTACGAGGGTGCCATGTGCAAAGGGTCCCCTGAGGTCACCTGCATGAGGGGACAGAACGTACACCCCCCACCTTGACCTCTTGCAGAGGGCAAAGGAGCCGTTGACACAGTTCATGGCCATGGACCTACAGCATAGGGAGGGAGGGAGGAAGGTGGCCCTGGAAGGGCAGACACCCAGGCTTCAATTCCAGCCTCCCATTTCTGTGCATTTTCTCCTCAACCTGCTGCTTCAACGGTCTCGTAAATCTTCCTGTTAAAAATGTCAACTACGTGGTATGGTAGATGGTTTATTGATAAAGACAGGACAGTTTAGTTAAATTTCGGATGGAATTGCTTTAAGAAAAGGCTCTTTTCAGAATTCATACTTTCAAACTAACTTTCTGTTTTATGGGCGCTACTTTCTTTTTTAAAAAAAGTCAACAAACCATAATACCGAAAATGTTGTTTCATGCTAGCTTATTACAAACTGCCTCGCTGAGCAGATTGCACATTTATACTCTATGGCAGGACTTAACATGCGCTAGGATAATGATAGAAAAATGAAATGAATTTCAACAAATAATCAAGGATGCAGCTTCGAAAGACTAGTGGAATTCTTGGTATAATAATTTTTTTTTCCTAAGTCATGTATATTTTATGAGTCTGAAACAACTGATTCCAATAAGTCTTTGGGCTATGGAAGCAGAAAAAGAACAGGATGTAATGTAGCAGAGCATAATATATGAAGCAATCATTCAAACAGCTCGTGGTACACACGTCAATAAACTTCTACTGTATTGAAGCCGGTGAAGTATAGGAGATATTCCAGCAGAAGATGTTTATTCAATGCATTGTAAAAAATCCATTTTTCTTAAGCCTGCCAAATGTTCCTGAGAGTTATTACTAATTCATCACGGAAAAACAGCAACCACTGTGATACACCCATAGAAAAGTGGCAAATTTCTCATCTTGCTCTTTTGAGTCCTAATAAGATGCCGTGGAATTGAAACTATAACAATCGTGGTCCATTGAGTAGGATCTTGCTTTGACTGCCTGGAGGCTTGGATAGCATTGAGAATGTTGGCCTGGGTATCAGAAGACTTGAGATTCACTCCCGGCTCTCCTGGGAGCTGGCTGTGCCACCCACATGGGGCCTCAGGTGTAGCCTGAGAACACCGGAACGTGAGTGTGGCAGACCCTTCCAGAGACAGTGTGTGATTCTCAAGTACGGTGACAAATCTGTATCATGTTCCCTGGTGTCTTGCTGGGTCAGCAGCCTTCTCCCCTCACAGTGGAGGATGCCACTCTCCACAGTGCTACTCATCTCTGAAGAGCTGAGACATCAGGGTGGTCAGTCCATAAAGTACAGTGACTTGATACCAAGTGACAGCTCTAGGACAGTTTTCAAGTAAAAGTAATTGGAGAATCTTATGGAATGGTGGTTGTTTTAGAGTTCTCTTGCTACATTACCAATTAGCACAAACTTACTACCATTTATTGTCTTAGGTTTCTGTGGGTCAACCAGCCAAGCATGGCTGAGCTGGACCCTCTGCTCAAGGATATGCTCAAAATATCAGCCAAGAAACCTTTCTTTAAAGGATTGAAGGGAAAGATGTGTTTTCAGGCTCCCTTGGGTTGTGGGCAGAAATCCTTCCCCTGTAGCTGTAAAATGGTGGCTAACCTCTTTGAGACCTCCAGAGAGAGGCTGCTCTCTCTCTCTCAAGGGCTCTTGATGGCGGCACCCTGTCCCAAGCATGAGCTCCCATTCTGTAAAGGTCCCAGCAGATCTGGGCCTTTCTTTATATTTGCAAAATTCCCTCACCTTCACCTTATAACAGAACCTGATCATGACGGGGGCACCTTGGTCACAGCTCCCTCCATGAGCAAGAGCAAAGTTCTGCAGGGGGAGGACATCTGAGAGTTCCTACACTAACTCCAAAAAAAGTACTTTTCATATTCCATTCATTCTTCAGGACCGTGTGTTCTGAATCTGCTTCCTTGAGAAAGCACTGGCAACTGAAGACCCTCTTCTAAACGCTTCCACTCTGGGTATGCCAACTCTTGGGTTTTCACTACGCTCTACATTTTGCTGATTTCTCTGACTGGGTTTCTCCAAAATGGTCTGCAAATTACTTAAGAGCAGAAATCAGGACTCTTACATCTTTGTGTTTATATTTAGCATGACATCTTATGCATAGGAGCTACTCAGTGATTAACAATCGATTGCTAGTATTTTAAAAGTACTTGACATACTCAGTTCTGCAATGTTTATGACTCTCTTTCAGATTCTTCATTTCATCAAATAATTTGATGAGGTGAATCCATAGAAATTAATATATTATTTTTGAGGTAATTTACTGAAACATGGTTTAGCAGCCAAAATAGGAAAGATGCACTTCAAATGAGTTATCTTATAAAACATGTCACATATAAGCAAGAAGTGCAGAAAAATAATTTTTTTGGCCTAAATTATACCTTTCTTGTCTTGTATTTTTTTATTAGGCTATTTCTAAGACAAAAAGTCTCACTTTTGTTTACTAAAAAAAAAAAGTGTTTTATTAATGTTGAATAAAAAGCCACTTGAGTGTTTGAGTCTTTTGGGAAGGGATGGTGCAATGGACCAGGGGCAATCGCCATAGACCAGACTGTTCTCATTGGTAAATTTTCTTCAATTTTATCACCTCCGGACACATAATTTTAAGTGATTCAAATAGTATAGAATTGTTTAATGTGGCAGAACTAGTGTCATGAGAGAAATGTCAATCTAAATACTTCATTAAAATACATAAACAATGGAAAGTTGCCACAGTAAATGATTCACTTAAAAAGAGCACGAGACACAAACTGTGACAACTACTGACCAGGTGCAATTTTGCTGCTGCTTTTATGTTCATTTCATGTTGACTGAGGATTTCCTGAGAAGCAGAAAGGCTGGGGGATACAAAGGGAGTGTGGCAGGGGTCGCGGCCTTACCCAGCTTGGGCCTGCGGCACTGTCTGGGGCCCCGGGCTGCTGACTGTGATTACAAGTGATGAGCAGAATGAGGGCAGAGATAAAAGCAGGTTGTTTATAAATGGAAATGCAAGAAGTATCTAAGATAGATCAAGAAAGTCAGATAACTTGGTACGGCTAGAGTATGTGGAGGGGACATGAAAGTGAGAGATTGGGCTGAAAAACTAGGTAGAAAAAAACATTAATGGCCATGTGTAAAGCCCTCAGCCATAGACTTAATTTAGACTCAGTGTGCATGTGCACAGTCTCTCTCCACAGACACACACACACACACACACACACACACACACAAATATAGGACACTAAGTCATTTTAGACATCCTCATCACAGTAGAGATCCACCAGAAGATTTTCATCACATTTTTAATTGTGAAAATTCGCCATGAAAGTCATCATGGGTGGAGCTAGAGAATGTTCTTCTGAGCAAAGTATCACAAGAATGGAGGAAAGAAAAAAAAGAATGGAGGAAAAAGTATCCAATGTACACACCCCTATTATGAAACTAATTTATACCTTTTATATGAAAGCTATAACCAAATAGCCTAAGAATATGGGAAGGGAGGAGGGAGAAGGGAGGGGGAAAAGGGTCGAGGAAGGGGGATTGGAGGGATCACTTCTGAGGTTTATCTTACGGGGGTACAAGTGAATCTTTCTAAGAGTAGAATGTGAACGTTTTAAAACAATAACTGAGAAAATGACATGAAGGCTGTGTTGAGCAATTTGATGGAAGTTTTTCGGATTGCATGTGAAAACCCCACACTGTACCCCAGAAGTGCATTAATGTACATAGTTACCATTCAATAAAAAGAAAAAAGAAAAAAAAAAGGGCAAAAAGGAAAAACTATCAAGTAGTAACTTTAGAATAAGACAAAGCAAATTAAAATTATATATATACAATTACTGAAAATTTATCTAAATTAGAACTTTGTGAAAAGTGGAACTCTAAGTGTTAGTATCAGTTAAGTAAGGATAATAACAATTATTAAACTAAGTGTTACAACATGAGCACTTAGAGAACATAGGATGAACCTAAAAATTGGGAAAAATGATGTGATAAAGGGAACAGAAACTAATGAATTGGAAAATTCAGTACTTGATATTGTCTTTTTTTTTTAGACAGAGTCTCAATTATGGTGCCCTTGGTAGAGTGTCATGGCGTCACAGCTCATAGCAACCTCCAACTCTTGGGCTTAAACGATTCTCTTGCCTCGGTCTCCCAAGTAATTGGGACTACAGGCATTGGCCGCAAAACCCGGCCATATTTTTGTTGTGCTTGTCATTGTTGTTTGGCAGGCCCAGGCCAGGTTCAAACCTGCCAGCCCGGTGTATGTGGCCAGCACTCTAGTGGTGAGTTTCAGGTGCCAAACCATATTTAATATTTTTTATTTAGACTACTTTGTCATTCTAGTGGTATATACTTCTATCATACACTGGCTTTAACCTGGTTATTATTGATGAAGATTAATTAGGTTGACATCTTTTCATGTATTATTAGACCATCAGTTCTTTGGAAAAATGCCTTTTTAGGTTTTATCCCTCCTATCCCACATAGACATTTTATATTGTAACTTACCTTTTTCTTTTTAGAGTTTTTATGGTTTCTTTATATATTCTGAATAAGTGTTGTTTGGGAGATGTCTATCACTTTAACTATCTATATATGTAGACCTGTTTATATAAAACACATATGCATAATTGTCCCTCTCTTAATTTTATTGTACATAAATTTGTAATTTTATTGCAATCCTATTTATCATTATTTTATTTTTATTGTAGGTACTTCTTGAGGCTTGTTAAAACGTTATTTTCCAGGCAGAGACTGTGGCTCAAAGGAGAAGGTGCCGGGCCCCATATGCCAGAGGTAGTGGTTCAAACCCAGCCCTGGACAATAACTGCAAAAAGAAAAAAAAATACCCACATTATTTTCCCCACTCAATATAAAGATATTTTTCTTACTTTTCCTCATGATTTTTATTGCTTTACTACTCATATTTAAATATGTGATCTATCTGGAATTGATTTTTATGTGTGGTGTGATTTATTCGATGTCGATCTTGTTTCTCCTAGTCAGATATTTTCATTACCATTTGCTGACTTTTTAACCCTTCTTTAAGTGCCTCTTTTCATGTCAATAACACATTGCTCCCACTTCTTTGAAGGTTTTGGTGTCTGAGAGTATTGACCTTCAAATTGGTCCTGCAAGATTATCCTTGTCTTTATTAGCTCTTTTTTAAAAACTCATATTTTTAATAAACTTGCAGACTTCCACAAAATAGTATTAGGATACTGTTAGGAACTCAACCCATTCAATAGATCAATTATGGCAATATTGACATCTTTGTTATTTAATATTCCAGGCCATGAAGAAAGTGTATTCAGGCATTTAAGTCACTTTAATTTTTTTTCTCAACAACATTTCTCAGGATTTCTGTCTTTTTTGTCGTGTCTTTTTGTAGGAGACACCTAAAAAGAAACACCTTGGTAATAAGGGAATGGGGAAGGGATTGCTCTCTCCTTAAAGAGCACAAGAGCATGACAGAATATACATCATTGCTTGGTAGTCTTCACACCTGTGGTGTAAATAGCCATGAGATCCCATCACTTCTTGAAAGAGCCACGGGGATTGGAAGGATCCGGTCTACGGTTTGTCTTACATGGGTACAAGTGAATCTTTCTAAAAGTAGAATATAAACGTCTTAACACAATAACTAAGAAAATTGACATAAAGTCTATGTTAACCAGTTTGATGAAAATATTTCAAATTACATATGAAAACACCACACTGTACCCCATGATTGCATTAATGTACACAGCTATCATTTAATAAAAAAAAAAAAGAAAGAAAGAAAGAAAGAAAATGCCCTGGGGAAAGCTAGTCGCAGCTCCTCCAAGTCTCCTCCTCCTAAGCCTGACTGCTGCACCTTTGAGGCACTCCGGCTCCTCTGACCTGACTGTGACAACTGGCTCCTTCTGATGGGGAGCCTGACCTGACTGAGATAAGGGGCTCCCCAACATCTATGGAGTTGGAGTAGCGGTCTGTGGGCTGGCAATTTCATGGGCCCAGCCGGCGACCTAGCGTCCTGGCTCCAATGTCTTTATAAGACTTTTGTCACTGTGGGATGATATACAAGCCTATGGCAGTACAGAGGAATTTACCTGATTTTTATATATTGCCCATCCAATCACCATTTTAGTTCTTTTATTAATTATAAAAGTTTTGTATAGAGTTTGCTGGAATTTCTTGGCATACAATCACATTGGATCAAATACTGACAGTTTTACTTCTTCCTTTAAATGTTGAACACATTTTAATAATTTGTTGAACAGGTTAGAATACATAGTTGATTTGATGAACAGAATTAATGACAAAGATCATGATAGTCTCATTCCTAAAAGACAAAATTTTGTTAATAGTTCAAAATTAAGTACAATATTTGGTGTAGAATTTTTGTAAATATCCTTTCAAGAAAGAACCATTATCACCATGGTATGTTGTAACTTTTTACCATGAATGTGTATTGACTTTCATCCACTGCTTTTCACTCCATTGAAATAGTATTTTCTCCTTTATTGTATTAATAATGAATTATTATCTCTTATAATTTGTTAAGTAATGTCTCTGGTATACAGAATAGTTACATTTTATTCATTACAAATATTTTATTTTTGTACATCATTTCCTTGTTTCCAAATATATATGTATATATTTGTAGGCATTTATCAATTTTAGTATTTCCTTTAAGGAATTTGAGTATTTATTAATTTATTCTATTGGCATTGATTTTAAAAATGTATATTATTTTCTTTATAATTTGTACATTTCTACCTCTGTTTAAATTTCTGAGTTTACTTTTCCTAGTTTCTCAATATAGACACTAGATTATTTATATTTAGTCTTCCATTTTGAATAATATCATTTGTCTATTAATTTGTCCTTTTACCTGGGTTTATCTATCTCTTTATAGTTGTATCATCTAATCTTTTATTATTTTGTTTTATTTAAAATAGTTCAAAATATTTTCTAATCTTCATTCTAATATATTTCTGATACAATAATTATAGAGTAGACTTCTTAAATTTTATTTTCACTATTACATACAGTATTTCATTGTTTAAACTTAATTTAGCAAATCTCCTATTTGCCGAAGATACTTTGCATAATTTTAACTATTTACAGTGTCTTTATATATGTTGAGATTTGCTTTACAGTTAGTGTATAGTCAGTTCTAGAACATGTTCCATGAATAGTTGGCAAGAATGTACATATTACATAATGTATTAATTTCCTGTTGCCACTGTAACATTTATGTAAATTTACCTTACCATAAATTTAGCAGATTAGAACAGCACAAAATTATCTTCCTGTAATACAATGGGTCAGTAAGGATGCATTTGGCAGAGGAGGAATTTGTAGGAGAGAATCTGTGTCCTTGACTGCTAGAGATTCTTTCATTCTTTATTTTCCAGTCTCTCATTCTGCTCTGTCAACACATTGATTTTCCTGACTCTGACCTCCTGTCTTAATCTTATAAAGACCCTCGTGATTTCATTGGGCTCAATTTGCTAATCCAGAAAATATCTCCTTATCTAAATATTCTTAATTTACTAACATCTGGAAAGTTGTTTTTTTCATGTAAGGTGACATATGCACAAATTCTGGGGACTGAGATGTGACAGTCCCAGGCAGAATTTTTGTCTATCACATAAAATGTGGTTTAGGGTATAGCATTTTAAATTAAAATGTATTATCTTTACTTTCAAGCAGTTTTGATTTACTGAAATGTAGTCATAATTTTCTTTCAGTCACTGAGAAAGGTGGGTTAAGATGTTTATGATTTTAAATAACTTTTACTTCAGTCAATTTTAGCTTTCTATAATTTGAGGCTGTATGTATTGTAATTTTTGATTGGATTGTCTCATTGTATGGAATGGCCCTCTTACTTCTTGTAATGTCTGTGTATTTACCTCTTTTGAGACAATGCGTAGAATTTCCCATACTTTAATTTCTTGTGCTGTACAGCTGACTTCCATGCTATTCTTCTCACATTTTTCAATACTACATATATTTTTACCCACATAACTATCATAATTGTTTTAAACAGTTCTTATTCCTTTAGGTCTGCTTGCGTATTTTCCATCGCTTGATATTTGTCTGAAGATTTTTTTTTTTTTTTTTGAGACGGAGCCTCAAGCTATCCCCCTGGGTAGAGTGCCATGGCATCACAGCTCATAGCAACCTCCAACTCCTGGGCTCAAGCGAGTCTCCTGCCTCTGCCTCCCAAGTAGCTGGGACCA
>CAUYQV010147426.1:0-55456 GCA_963574575.1 Galagoides demidoff
GCTCAAGCGAGTCTCCTGCCTCAGCCTCCCAAGTAGCTGGGACCACAGGCGCCCACCACAACGCCCGGCCATTTTTTGGTTGCAGCCATCATTGTTGTTTGGCGGGCCTGGGCTGGGGATTCGAACCCGCCACCTTAGGTGTATGGCTGGTGCCTTAGCCGACTGAGCCACAAGCGCCGAGCCAAAAAATTGCTTTGGTTTTTAAAGGCTCATCTTAAGAAGGTAGATCTTTAGCCTCAATGTGCCCTCCCTCTTACCTCCTTGAACTCTTTCACAGTCTTAAAGTACAGCCTCTGTTTCTCTAACAGTTCCAAGTACTGATCGTTCAACTGGTCTCTTCTCATTTTGTTCTCTTGCTTCTTCTTTTCCATCTGTTGAAACATTTTGGGAAATGGTGATGAAAAGCAAGTTTTGACCAAGGGCTGCTGGCAACATCCAAAAGGCAATCTTACTAAAATTTTCAAGGATTTCCTTCTAGTATTTTCCTTTTGCATATAATTTTCCAGGTTGGTTTATTTATCTACTTATCTACATAATATTACATGGAGGCTGTATAATTTATTCAGCAATTTTATCATTGGTCATTAACTATTTCCATTATTTTTGTCATTATAATTTCACAATATACAAGTTGGTGATTCTCTGCTGGAGGCTATTTTGCCTACCCCAGAGAATATCTGGCAATGTCTGGAGACAGTTTTGATTGCCCTAACTGTGAGGAGAGGGTTCTACTGGGATCCTTAGGTAGAGGCCAGAGATGCTGCTAAATATCCCACAGTGCTCAGGGTAGCCTGAGATAATAGTATCTGTCCCCAAAGGGTTGTTGCAAAATCCAGATTTAAACAATTATGATCCACAATAAGATTATATATCCACTTTTAATTTAACTTAAGTATTTCTATGTTACTAGTGTTATTAACTTCCTATAATTATAATTTATAAATACAACACAATATTCCTTATTAATGTTTACATACTCATCTTTCCACAGGTAGACAATTTAGGGTGTTTCCAGAATTCTGATTTTGTAATTAGAGGGTAGATATTGATTTAAAGAGACTTTCCTAAGGTACCTAAAAGCTTATTCTTTCAATAAAAATGACTGAACACTTACTGATTACTTATGTGTTGCAGTGAACACGGCAGTCACCACCCCCAAAGAGCGTAAATTCTAGAGAAACTGACACCAAGACACTGTGCTAACAAACAGATACACGTTAAAATTCCCAGTAGTGATCAGTACTAAGAAAATGAAACAGGATTAGGTGCTAGGGGAGGGTGGTACACGTATGGCCTTTTTGGACTGGAAGACCAGGGAGGGTTCTCTGTGGAGTGACTGAGCAGAGCTGGCAGTGTTGTGTACTGTATTTCCAGAAGATAAACTCAGAGCATCAGCCAGCCAGGAAATGAGGGAAGAAGAAGGAGCAATGGTACAGACTCAGTGCTTGGTACACAGCAGGTGCTCAAAATCTTGTTGAAAGAAATCATGGGTGATGCTCTGCCCTGGCTTCACTGATGTCTGAGCATGACTTTTGAGTCATACTTTGGAATAGATTTTATAGTTTGTAAATAAAAGTTTCAGGTGAATTGAGAGGACTATCTTCAATAGTTCTCTCCACTCTTTCCATATCACAGGCCTCTGTTGACCATATAGATGAAATACAACCTGGGGTTCCCAGGGCCTATGCTAACACTGTTCAAAGGAAGGCCCAACCCACATGGGAATTTATTTGGCTGGGATCCTGACCCCAGAGGCCCAAGTCTCTATGCACTTCTTTTTCTACAGGTTGAACATGGATACCTGCTGTATGTTAGCTCTTGAGTTTGGAAACCTCCCTTGTGCCCAGGTCTTCCAGAGTGGACAGTCCCCTCTAGCGTCACTGGCTGATGTTCTCCTGCATTTGGAACCCTGCTCCGGCAGCCAGCCCTGCCCTCTGATAAGGGTCTCTAATGCCGGCTCCTGTTCTGCCAGCAACTTACAAGCCACAACCCTCCTGCTGCTCCTTGGATGCCACCTCCTAAAGTTATCATATACTTTTTCTGATGACCTGGCTGGGACCTCACAGGTATGTGCCTCCCTCTTACTTAGCACAGAAAACAGCTCTAGCCTAGGGCTTTTGTCTACTCTGTACTTTAGCAAAAAATATCTGGCCATGACTGATGATGCCCTAGCAATGTAGACAATACACTTGAATTCAATTATGAATTTATTGAGGACCCACTATGAGAGGTAATGTGGCAACCTTGAAAGGCTGTAAGTTTGAGGTCAGGAAGGTCTGGGTTCAGATCCGAGCCGTGCCACTCACTTGTGTATTCTTGGATAGCTTATTTACTTTTTTGAATAATAGGTCCTTTAGTTAAAGTAAGGAGAGTGTCACCTTGTCACAGGCTTTACTACAAGGAATATGTGATACTAAACAATGAAAAATCCATCATTTAGTTCAGACTGTCCGCTCAGTAAAGAACAGCCTTTATTCTGTTCTTACATTTAACATGAGCAGAGAGGTAGATGTCCCCCTTCACTCCCAGAATCAGGAGCTGACTCTTTAGTCTCAGTTTCATTTGCACTCTCTTCTCAGAATCCCCTACTCAACTCATACTATTCCTTGCTTTTCACCTTTCATACCCTAACTCAGGAACTCTAGATTATGCCAACCACTTGCTCACAGACCTCCAGAGCTCTTAAGAACTTACCTCCTTTGGGAAAGGTCAAAATGCCTGCTAAGATGGGACTCCCTCTCCATGCAGACATGCTTGGATAGAACACAGATGCCCATTTTATCACTTGTACTCAAAGTCACAGTCCATCACATGTACTATTCTATCACATGGAACCTGTGCTCAGGAGGACACAGACCCCACTGCCACATCGATGGGAGCAGGACCCACTATGGCACTGTTTCAGGGAGGGCTATGTTAGTTTTTGCTGAACAAACAACAAAACACGTCCATCCAAATGAGTGCTATTGTAAAAAGCAGATAGACTGATTCCACTCAGGGTGCCAATCAATATTCAAGGCCTATCTGGAACTTTTGAGAACTTCTCTTAGACTCTATTGAAAGAATTCACTCCTTCAACAAATAGTTAAGGGCCCACTATTGGTCAGGTACTATGTCAGCCGCTGGGGGCACAGACCTGAGAAAGAGAGCCAGCTCTGCCTTGGGCTTCACTTACCCCGCTGCAGTCTACCCTCTAGTGGGGAGACAGAGACCTAGGAGTGATTTCCCTCACTGGTCCCCTCACTGAAGGTACCAATAGCATGAAGCCTAGAGGGGACTAGAGAGAAAGAAGGGGTCAGGCAGGCCCTTCTCCCTATAGCAAGGCAGCTCCTGGTAAACAGGAAGGGAGAGCCAATGGGAAGAAAATCCAGTGACTTCCTGTTGTGCTTGACTGTGAACAGGAGCAGATCCTGGGGAGGAGCAATGGCAGGGTGAGAAGATCTATCACCCTGTGACCTGGGTTGTCATGGACTCTTCGTCAGCTAGCTTCTGTTTCCACAAACCTCACACCACAGATCACTGACACTGAACTTCACGTGCTCTCTGCAAGACAGCCTGTCCTGCCTTGGGTGAGAGTACAATGTACAGGCAAGCACTGCTCTCATTTTTATGGCTGAACAGTCTGAGAAATCATGCTTGTTACCTCTGATACTTTTTCTTTCTCCTTTAAATCATTTTATTGAAGTCATTAATGGAGAGATTAATGATATTTTTCTACAAAGAAAGGGATATAGAGTACTCCTGCCCTTACTTCATCTCTTATGTGATGAGAATACAGGCAGCTTGAATGTTTTTCTTCTGTAAGGTGGGTTTTTTTATAATGACAGGACCTACAGGCAATTCTTATTTTTATGTCTTTCATCCTGGTGCTGCTTACTGGTGCATTTTGCCCCAAGATCGTAAGAGGAGACATCCTAGGTCCCCAGAAGTATATATTGCTTTGTCAAAGGACCACCCTGGTGTGATTAGCACAATGACTGGCACACTGTGTAAGTGTCCACACCTGGAAACAATTGCCCACAGTTGCCTTTGTTCCTTTAGGTATCAGAGCCAGACGCATAGTGGGAGCCTCTCTGCAGCAATGAACATCTTCAGGATTGAGAGCACACTCCCAGAACCAGAAGAAGCCTGTATTCCCTAGGACCTTCCCAGTGCCACTGTGAAACCAGGCTATATTAGAGAAAAGAAGCCACCTGACCTTCATTCTACTTTGCTTAATTCCTTCTACAATCTGTTCCATCTGACGTAAAAACTGATCCCGGGAAGCGGGAGAAGACATGGCTCTGAAAGAAAAATCAGCAAAGGTTATAACCAACACATAGGACTAAGAAAGGGGTAGATGCCAAGGAATTAGCCCTGTACCCAGATTATATCCCAAGAGGCAGGGACTCTGCAATGCACAATGGACCCTGGGATCCCAGGTAACCTGAGAAAGACATGAAAATTAGCCCAGTCTTATAATTACATATTAACTCTTTTTACCACCACTCTCTCTACATTAGTTAATGTTCTTAACTGATATGTATTTTCTTAAAGTAAAATAAAAATTTGACTAAAATGAACAAAAATATTATTTAGTTTGAATTATGACATGTACTGCTTAAGAAATGAATTCCATTTGGTTTTTAAAAATCTGAGGATCAGGAGACACTGCTCAGGACAAGCAGATATATTCTGACGTTTCTTAAAATTGGGGCTGGGAAATCTGGTCCTTTTCTAGAAGCAGCAGCTAAATGAATGGGTTCCCTGATATTCTGAAACATTCCTGTTCACCTCTACCTCTGCAGAGGGAAGGACACCAGGAGGACTAGAGCGCACCACACACACATAAGGACTGACAATTCTCCCAGGGAAGATCTGGCAGAGCAGAGCTCTTCACAAAAACACCCAGACTGCAGGCTCGCTCAATTATCAAGAAAGAAAAATCAAAGTAGACATATCACAAGGTTGTATGTTACCAATTGAATCTGATTTTTTTTTTTTTACAGAGACAGAGCTTTGTCACCCTTGGTAGAGTGTTGTGGCGTCACAACTCATAGCAACCTCCAGCTCTTAGGCTTAGGCAATTCTCTTGCCTCAGTCTCCTAAGTAGCTGGGACTACAGGCGCCCACCACAATGCCCAGCTATTTTTTTGGGTTCAAACCTGCCACCCTTGGTATATGGGGCCGGCGCCTTACTCACTGAGCCATAGGCACTGCCTTGAATCTGAATCTTATCAGGGAGGTGTGGGTTTGCTTTTTTTTTTTTTCTAAATTAGAAAAGAAGCTTAAAATCTAGGGTTCATAATTCATTAAAATCTCAGTCTTAATGTGTCCTTTTTCATCTGTTAGGGGACACTAGAAATTTGTGTCAGAGAAAAAGGAAGCCTTCTATCCAGAGGGCAAGCCCTGGGCATACCCAGATGGTAGGCTGGCCCCTGGACAGGTGTAGGGCTGGTATTGGGCCCAATTGGGCCTTGGAGAAAAAAATTCCTATCTAAACAAAGTAGTTTAGATGATGCACATTATATTTAAAAATAAGATCTATCACAAGATTAAAACACAATCTTTAAAAAAAGTATATAGATTATTCCATTATTTACCTTTTACAGCATTTCTACATGCTCAAGAACAAGTTGTAGTAATCTGATCCTACCATGCAAAAACTACAAAAAGATTATAGTAGACACGCAAAAAGATTATAGTAGATAGGCAGAGTCAAATTATTTGAAAGTAAACTTTTTCCCCAAGCTCTTCCTTTGTTTTTAAAATTCACTCTAGTATCATCACATTTTTGCAGGAATTCAAGGACAGTATAAACCAAGATATATTTGCACTTAGTAGCAGGGGTGAAAGAGCAAGAATCCCATACCCAGCATTAAGTTTGCATTCACCTTTCTCAGTCAGACCATGAGGATACCAGGTGGACTGAATATGAAGTGCAGGCTGATCAGGCTATTTACAGAAAGGAGGAGGAATGGCAGTACTTACTGTGAGAAGTTCTCATGAATTGAGTTCAGCAGGCTAATCTGTGGAAGCAAAACAGAACAAACACAACACAACGTTAAGTAAAAGGTTTACAGATTGCTGTACTTTCAATCAATGAAAGTTTGTTTCATCTCCAGATACTGCTTCTGAAGGGAATACATACCTTGTTTATGAAGATTAAATGAAAGCAAAAAAAAAAAAAAAAAAGAACATAGTCTTTTAGTTTTCCTCAGGGAATCCACCTCCCTCTACTCACAGAAAAGTCTCTCCCTCTTTCTACAACACATTCCCAAGAACTGTAGGACAAGGGCTCCTTGCAGGGACCTGGATTCCAACTGAGAAGATGCTAAGATAACACAAGGGCTCTTTGGGCAAGCCGCCACCAAAGCCCCTGTCCTGCCAAACACTGCACTTTATCTTTAGGGATAATTGGCTGGGGTGGAGAGTGAGAATTCAAGTCCATCTTAGCCCTTCCCACAAAATCTTCTTGCCATTGCAGTCAGCTGCTGGGTGGCTCTGACAGCCCCCATGGGGAGATGCTGTTGAAGCCCCCATTTCCATAGACACTGCCTCAGCTCCCACAGCAGGACCCTCTGTCTGTCCCAATGATCCAAGTCCTGGAAAGGGCTCTGAGTCTGTAGCACACAAATGTAGTTCCTCTCTTTGGTTGTACAACTACTTGACTTGGGGGCTTAGACTAAGTAATTAATGTATTTGAAATTCGGTTTCAGAGTCTGCAATATAAAAATATTTCTTATGCTTACTACTCCTCTGGAAAGTTTTAAGGCATCACAGGCATAAATACATTTAGAATAAAATAGCCAATTTATTTAAATGCAAAATTCTGTGTTACCATGGCTTGGAACTAAAAAGCCCAGCCCCCAACTTCCACACTTAGATAATCCTAGTTTTTAAAGAATGCAACAACTTTAAACACTGCTGATGAAGGCATGTAAATGGCAGTGCCTTCTGAAAAGGAGCTGGCCTGTCCCTAAGTTAGGGTTGGGAAATCTTTCCCTCACCAGGTAGGAAGACCCTGAGGCCAGGGTGCCAGGCAGAGGTATTCCCAGGTCTGATGCAAATCCCACCAAATGCATTCATCTACTCAAACATTTATCAAATGCCTATTATGTGCCTGCCTGTAAGGACCCTGATACAGAAAAAAACAAAACTTAATGCCTCTTCAAGGAGTGCCTAGGAGGAGAGATCTATCTAGTTTACTGACATTAGGCAATAAAGGTAACAATAATTATAGATGCCTTGACTTGGATTTAGGTAAGATACAATATTATACAAGATAGATTATAACATCATTCTTATTAAAGTGGTAATTAAAGCAGATTACAAGATGATAATAAAATGGAAACAAATTCTGTCAAACTCTAAGTGACAGGTAGGAATAGTATGTACTGAGAATTGACCATGTGCAATGAACTTTTTCTCATTCTGTCTTCATCATAATCATCACCAACAATCTGGTATTATCTCCATTTTACAGGTTAGATGAATGAGGCCATACTAAAATCAAAATCTGTTTGATGCTAAAGCCTGTTTTCTCTCCATTACACTATACTGCCATTCTGGATCAGAAATGTTCTTTCTTTAATCCCTTGTTGTCCAACATGGGGGAGCCCTGAATCATGAATGGATTTAACTGGACACAGTCTGTGAGAAGAGGGGTGTTCATGTCAACCCTTTCACCCCTGCTTGGAATTTTACAAAGTTTTAGCTCATTCCTGTCTGCCTTTGACAATTACATAGCTATTTTCTCCATATCCATCTCATTTAGATGGTTTCTCCCTTCCCTTGCAACTCAAACTAGTTTCATCAGCTCCAGAGCTCCCACTATATTTCTTTCTATGATGACATTTCTCACATGGCACTATAGGACAGCTGTCTACAGGTCTCACTTCTCCCAAGACAACATGAGGTCCCAAGGAATGTTACTTTTTCTGACTTTGTATCCCAGCATTTGACATAAACTGGTGCTCTTTCTGCTTACACTGAACACATTCAACACAGACATCCAGTTCATCTGACTATCTAGGGTCAACTATACTGTCAGCTGCTCCTCTGATTAAGCCAATTTCTTTTTATAAAGGTTCTTACCTCTTTTTCCAAATACACCTTTTTATCATCCAGGGTATTATATAAAGTGAAGAACTGTTTGGTTTCTTTGTGTACTGCTGAAACTGTAAAGGCAAAGAAATCAGCACATAAGAAAGAACAGGCCTCAGAACAGCCCAAGTGCTCTCCCCATGATGCACGCTGCCAGGACTCAGGCCTGACAGGGCTGGTACTCTGCCCCAGTGTGAAAACCAAATCACCTGGGACACATTTTTAAAACTCCTAGGGCCAGTGAAAGAAAAATGTCTGTAGCTGGGACTCATGTGATGACAGTGGATAGTCAGAACTGAACATTACTACCATAAATGAACCCTCTGGCTCAAGAATTAAGTGGGAGTTGTAGATATCTGATAATAGTAATAAAAAACTGATATAGGTATTTTGGTGCAACTGCTTGAAAATTTCTTTGGTGCGAAAACATCTTTATCAAATGACTTTAACATCTAAAATTTGCCCTTTGAAATATACAGATGAAAGGTATTACTATTATTACTGCTAAAAGTTTTAAAACAAGGAGGAATAAAAAATTAAAGGGAAAGATTTCACTTAAGGCAGAAACAATTTTTTTTTTCTGAAAATTGTCATTGCTGATACCTGCCTCTGATCATCTGAGTTCAATGCCAGGACCGGAGGAAACCTCAGGTTTTGCCCCTAACGTGAGGCAAAACATGTGAAAGGAAGCATGTCTAGATTCCTCCAGTAAGAACAGTGCTCTAACTTGAACCAGGGAGGGTGCTTGAGAGGACAGGGTCTCAAGGCAAAAATGAGGTGGATTTTTAATTGCCAAGTGGGAACAGCGGGACAGCAGCATTCTTGTCTTGGATATCTGCTCAAGGCTGATACGCAGCTGCACAAGGGCATGCAGCTGTACAAGGGGCAGGCATCATGGGACTGCAGGGGAAGATAGAAATTTATTTAGGATTCTGATTTTTCAACAAGTTGTAGGGAGCTATTAAATATTAAAGCTTTTAGAGCAAGGGTATAAAATGATCAAATTTATGTTTGAGAAAAATCTCTCAGGCAAAAGCATAGTGAGGGAATTAGACTCTGGGTAGGATAAGAGGAGGTTACAGTAGTAGTCCAGAAAAATGGAATCAAAAACTACTAAGAAACAGAAATGATGGGCAGCTCAAGTCAGAGAACTGGGAGGAGGCCAGCTTGGCTAGAGGAATGTGGGGTAGGGAGGTTGAATTCAGTTTTGTATCCATTGAGTTTGAGGTATCACAGAGACATGTAACAGTGGGAGCCTGAAAAGGGGGTGATTAGTTCTGGCCTGGGGTGGGAGGCCCAGGATAGGCTGACAGAATCTGCATTGGGTCTTGAAGGATTTTGTCTGCCAGAAGAGAAGGGGATCAGGCACAGGAACTAGAAGAGTCAGGGATATGATGTCAAAGCTCTTTGTGTGCCCAGTGGCAGTGCATGGACTGGTGAGGCCAGAGTGAGAGTTTAGATAAGGAAAGGAGCTTGGGGAGGAGCCCAGGAAAAAAATCTTGATTTAGTAGGTCCTGAGGAGCTCCTGAGATGTGTCAGCAAAGAGAGAAGTGATACAATCAGATGCGTGGCTAAGGGATTAGGAGGAGGTGCTGCAGGCCAGCTAATCATCATGTGGCTGAGATAAGATGCAAGTGAAAGCAGACAAGGCAGGGGCTATACGAAGAGAAAGGCAATGACAGCTTTGAGGGCTGTTCTTAGTCTGATAAGATTTGATCAGATTTAGGCTGAGAGGGACCCAGTCCTGGGTGACTGAGTGAATATAATTCTGTTGATGAAGGTAAGGACCACATCAGCAAGGAAGACTGTAGAGAACAGTGAGTAACGACTGATGTACAGATGCTTGGGGCCACAGTGTTCCATGTGAAGATGCAAAGTGGAACAGCAGCTCTACCTCCCCTCTCCAGCCTCAGGTTGCCTGAAATGGGGCTGGTTCAAAGCATTACTCTAAGAGCTCAACTGACTTCAACAATCTGTCCATGGGGAGGGCAGTGAGAGGGCCATAGTGCTATTCCTGAGACCGCCAAGCAGGCCTGATGACATTCATGGACTGATGCATGCTCCTCCATGTGCCAAAGCTGGATGGAGCCCGGTGGAGTGTCCTGCCCCTCCCCAGTCTTATTCTGTGGCTGATGCACCTACTCTGGCGGTAGAGTTCAATAAATCTCTTCTGATACTGGATTAGCTCAGCTCGGCTGGGCACTTCATCGATTTTGCGGTGTAAAATTGCTATTTCTCGATTTCTTCGAGCCTAAATGCAAAAGAGAAGGGGAGAACACTCTTTGGTAAAAGGCCTCACATGTTCTCTGGGGAGCCAAAGTATCGCCTGCACCCCTCCTGAGCCCAACCACATGCCCTAGACTGCAGGCACAAATTTCAGCCAGCTTGAGGTCCCTGTCTCAGATTTTGAATGGCATTCCCACTTTATAATGCATGGAAGGAAGTGTAGGTATGTAGTTAACCACAGAAAGCATCAAGTCAAAGGACAAGAAGTTAGATTCTGAATGGGAAGGGCTTTTGTGACAGCCTAGAACTAGCCTGCCAGGCCGCAAAGGGCTCTAGAGTAGCTGGCTTGACCACTGCCAAGCAGGGAGAGACAATGACAGGAATGCCTTCTAGATGATGGGCATTATGCCACCCAGCTGACTCCATATACATTCCAAATTCCTTAGCCTTACTGAAAACCCTCTACAATCTACCCCTCAAATACCTTTCCAGCATTCTCTCCCTTCCATGTGTGAGGAAACTGCCCTACTGATGGGGTCTGGGAGGCAGTGTGGTACTATGCCGTATTGGGCTGGGGCCAGCTGCCACAGCAGCAAGCTACTTGCTTGCATGTGGCTCCAGCCGCACATTTTCGGTCTTGGGACCAAGTGGGCTCTAGGCACTGCTCTTCTTCCATGCCTTCATTCCTCTGTCTGCCACATGCTCCCACTCTCCCAGCCTACTTTGTCTACAATGTGAATCTCTTACTCACTGGGGAAATAAGAGGTTTCAGGTGGGAAACTCAACATCAACTCTGGCGACCAAACCAAAACAGAGTATCTATAGCTCTGGTTAGAGGGAGAGATGAATTTCTCCTTTATGCCCAGGCTAGGTTCCCCATGGGTGCTCAGGCTCTGACTCCTATTTTAGTTTTTTAGGAATATTAAGATACAATTATTCAGTCTTTTTCCTGCATTTTTAACCTTTATCACTGGGCTCCTTCTCATCAGCATTTAAATATGCTCAAGTCTCTCACTTCTTACAAATGCCCTTCTGTAAACGGTACAGCTCCCAGACTCTCCCCTTCCACAGCCATGTGTTCTGAGAGCCACGTGACCCAGGGACCTCTACCTCCCTCTCTAGTCACCCTTAAGCCCACCAACCAGGCTCTCCTAAGAACCCTCCTGAACTGCTCTGCTCAAAATCACACAGATCTTCTCAGGGCCACATCTAGTGGACAGCTCTCAGCTTCTAGCTCTCTTGATTTCCTATAGCACTTCCTCTGCTCACTCCCCTGAGCTCTCTGCTCAGCTTCCATGAGGCCTCATGCTCCTGTCTTCCCAACCAGCTATTTGAGCTGATCTTCATTGGGGGATCCCTCCTCTTCCTCTGCTTGCCCTCACATGCTGTGCTCCCCAGGGTTAGCCCCAAGGCCTCTTTTACATTTTCACAGCCATAGTCCTCACTGACACAGTGCAGATGCCTGTGTATCCAGCCCAGACTACACTGAGAATCCAACCTGACAGCCAACCACTCCTGTGATATTGCTACTTGGCTGAGTGCCTCAACTTTTAAAAGTCCCTAACAGATAGCATTAACACTCCTACTCAGATTTCCACCCTCTCCCTTAATTCTATATCCTCTCTTTTATGCTTCTTCTCAATGAATAATACAAGTACTCCTTCTGGTATCAGAAAGTCAAGCATTATCCGGACTCCTCTCTCTTATCTAGCCTAACTTTTATCAGCTACAGCTCCTCAATCTTTCCCCTACCAGTCCCTCTCTACTATCCCACTGCCAACACCTAACTCAGCCAATTACTGGCTTTTCTGCCAGCTTCCCCCTAGTCAGTCAGGAGCAGCCCTTAGTAGGTGACTTGCATATAAACTTCCTTGTACTTTGATGTCCTTGACATGTCTTGGTTCTCAAATAGCCAGCAGGCAACTCACCAAAAATGGGTCATCACATTTACTATTTCTAGGGCCTGGTACGATGCTGAATATATACTAAGTGCTCAATCGAAAAGTTTCCAAATAAGCAGTGGTCCTGACTTTACTTAATGCTGTGTGTCTTTATAGATTAGTAGAATACTTGTAGCAAAGACAAATTTAACTCACCCAAATTTAACCACAGAGCCCAGAAAAATAAGTAGGAGACAGAGAGAAAGGAGATGGGAGATAGGATCTCACGGGCCCTCGTAGTCCTTCGGCCATTCCCAGTAGAGCCTGGTCTTTTCCTCCCAGGAAACAGAAGGAAGGCCTGAGCCAAACACAGTCAAAGTGCGAGAAGTTCTTGGCTTTCAAGCTTCCATGAGCCAGAGTGGCAATGTAGGGAAATTTAAAATGTAATTTTGGCTCTAGTGAATTTAGTTTTAGGACTACCTTCAAAACCTGACTCCCTCATATTTGATGTCATTCCCACAAACTGCTGGTTACCAGAAAAGATAGCTAAAATGGGCACTTTGTTTGTGAGGAACAGTACCAGACAAGAACACGTGGCAAGCACTCTATCAGTAGCTTGACTTTGGGATGGTATGTAACCTATTTGAGTCAATTTCTTCACATGAGAAATGAAGCTAATAATACCTTCTCCTCACCTGGGGAGAGGATTGACTCCAATGGGTAACTGTGAAAACTCAGCACCAATGTGAGACCTTATTATCAACATCTTAAGTCATTGACTTACACTCCACATAGAAAGAAGATTGGTGAATAGCAGCCTTATTACCTCGCCTCTCTAGTTCTTATATATTGAGAGATGTTCCAGTTCTGTCATGAACGGTTTTTATCTAGCTAGATGCATTTCCATATTTTTTTGTTGTTTTTACTCACCTGTAGTAAACGTATTTTATAAAGTTTCTCTTTCTCCATATTATACCGTCTGTCTAGGTCTTCCTAAAAATTAGAAAAGGATGCAATTATTTGAGAATAGAAAACTTTCATTGTTTGATAAAGTCTTTGCTAGTGAATATGTTTATCATATCTTCCTTGTCCTAAGCCCTCAAATTGCTTTTCTTAAATGGCCAACTTTAGGGTCCGTATCCCATCTCACATGAGACTGTTGAGACACTTCCATATTACATTATAACAACTCTTCCTTCTGGAACCCACACCAAATCCAGTGTTATTAAATGATGTAACCTCCAAATATATATATGCCCCTTTCCCCCTTCCTCTATAAAAAATGATTAATAAGGAGACAAATCACTAAAGAATCTGTTGTTCTATGTGTCGGTGTCGATGCTTGGTTTTCTTTCTATGTTTCTATTGTAAATGTGGCTATTTAAATTTATAGCAACTAAAATTTTTTAAAACATTCAGTTTCTCAGTTGCACTAGCCACATTTCAAGTGCTTATTAGCCACATGCAGCCAGTGGCGACTGTACTGACAGTGCAGATAAAGAACATTTTTACCATTACAGAAAGTCCTTTTGGATAGGGCTGATATAGAGAATAAAGAGAATAGCCCCTCACTGGATCTGATGAGGTTAGAGACCCTGCTGGATGGTTTGCTGCCTCAGAGCAAGTTATAAAAGGGGTCAGAGGTGTCCCTGACCCTGTGTGAAGGGAACACACATACTCAGTCTCCTCCACAGGGCTCAGCTGCAGGCAAACTCCAACAGACTTCACTGCAGGAGTCATGAAGCTCATTCTAGGGGATTATGAGGGCACAAAGGGAAGAGGAATCCTTGAAGATGACAAATGCTTAGAGCTTTCCTGCTTTTCTTCTTCTTCTTCCTTTCCTATTTCTTTCTTCTGGAGGTTTGTTGGAATGCTGGGAGCACTGGTTTAACTCAGAACAGAGGTCAGCAAACTGCAGCCTATGAGCTAAATTCTACAGCCAAATGTGCATCGTGGCCTGTCTTTGTAAACAGTTTTCCTAAACACAGTCTTGTCCATTCATTTACATATCAACTATGGTCACTGCAGCAGAGTTGGCCCATAAAGCTGAAAATACTATCTGGCTCTTTACAGAAATGGCTTGCTGACCCTGGTAAACAGTTATAACAGAGAGAACTTCCTCCCTGTGTCCCACCCCCACCCCTCACAGCCTGGGTGTAACCAGCATGTGTACCACCCCCATCCCTCAGAGCTGGGGTGTAACCAGCATGTGCAGCCAATGAAAGCCTCTCCCTTTTTTTTTTTTTAACTTATTTTTCTTACATATACATGTGTTTATTAGGTTTCCACTTTTGCCTTCACAGAATTAAAAAGGCTTAAAACTTAATAACTATAACAATATTTAACATAAGGACTGAAAACAAAAGCCTCATAAAGAATGAAGATAAATACATTCAGAAAAGAAATCAGACAATTGCTGCATTGAAATATTAAGCAATAATAATAATAATGCAAAGAAAGTAACATTCACATTGTCAGATAGAAGTATGTCTATTATAGAATGCTTTGACTATGAAGTTCAGTAAGAGTCATCAGTTAACTACTTCTTCTTATTTTGTTTTTTCCAAAGTCTCAAAAAATAGACAACTAATATTTACAAATAAGAGTAAAAGATAATTTCAAAAAAATAGATCATGACAAATCTTATAGACAATAGAAGGGCCCCTCCCCTTTTTTGCTGAGATGCTAGCAAGAAGATAAAATGCTTGCATGCTGGTCTGGAAGGAAATCCACCAGAGTGGTGACCTTCAGCCCCTTCGGTGTCCATCTGAGGGGTGGCGTATGTCAAATAGGACAATGTTCTTGAAGGCCCAACAAGTGAGGAAGTAGCCATAGAGAACATTAAGGTGGGCAGGAGAAACTGTCACAGGAGAGTGTAAAGCTGGCTGCCATACACCTGGGGAAAAACCAGTCCCAGGAATGGGCAGGTACTTACCTTGTGAGTCATCACGGAGGTCAGGGCACTGGATAGCTCTCCACTGGAGGGATTCTGAAATGACAGAAACATAATAAATATGTTTCTTGAGTAAGGAAAAAGGGAGAGAAGACCAGTGCCTAAATGTAGGAAAGGAATGGGGTGGGAGCATGGCAGTGCAGCTAGAAAATGATCTGATGCCCACTGAGCACGTGTGAGGAGTGAACAGAAAGGGAACAGGCCTTGCATGAGCCCCAGATTGTAAACTGTTCTTACGTGTGTGTTCCTCAATTACACATGAGCAAGATAACTCTAAATCTCTTTGAACATGAGCAGGAATCCCTCTAACAGGACATGCGGAGAAAGAAATGTGGTCCTGAGAGTCTGTGATCTGTGCAAACTCAGGCTGACCAAGCCAATGATTTCAGCCTCAAAGGTTCAAAGTTTTAGAAACAATTGGAAAGGCAGTTTTGGTGATGATGGTTCTCAGACACCACTGCTGTCATGGGCTCTGCCTTTCACCTATGCTTAATCCCCTAACAGATGTAAATGACACAACCAGTCATGACAGGGAAGAGACACCTGCAAGGTCTCTGTTTCACGGCTGGGTATGGCCAGTGTCCTGTAGCCATGGGCACAGTCCAGTGGAGAAGAGTGCTGAGTAGAACAGTGGGGCACATGGACTATGGTGCTGGGTGGCTGGGACAAGCTCTTCCCTGCCCTGAGCCTCAAGCTCCCCATTTCTACAAGGGAGGGTGCCATCAATGGGTTCTAAGACCATATCCAGCTTTCACTTCTTAGGCACAAGGCTTCTCAGAAAATAACATATGAATGAAGTATGAGAAGTAAAAACAAAACCAAAGGGATTCCTACAATCTTATTTGGCGAGAAAAACAGACTTTATTTTCCTGTCCTCATTTTTTGATTTAATGCTTAACAGAAATCCATACTAGCTCCCTGGAAGATCAAGTTCTTTGTTCAGAGAACCAGTTGATCAGAAGTGTTCCCTAAATCCAAATGTTCCTACAATCCTGGGGCTCTAACATTAAACCTGACACTGTTCTCCTTTTTCAAGTTCATTGTCACCTTTGGGAAAGGGGAATTTCCCTGCACAGGAGAGAAGAGTGAATTGGATAAAAGGAATAAACTTTAAAAATATACATTGGCTAGGAAACAGGGCTCAGACATATCCTGGAAACATCTTCCTAAAGGGAGAGAGGCCAGCACTGTGTGGTCTGGTAACTCATATCTGCGTTACTGCCTTTCCTACCCATTGCTGCCTTTTATCCCTTAAGGAAGAGATAGGAGAGGGTACAAATCTAAGAAAGTCAGAGGAGCAAAACAGTTGAGAAATGTGTATTTATAGGACCAGTTTAAGTGAGCACAAGACCCTGTGCTGGTCAGTCCTCTAGAAATCCTTTCCCTACGTAAGTCATAACAGCCCCTAAGGGACTAACTCAGGAACTTTACCTTTTCATCTCCAGCTGGTGCTCTCTCAGCTTTCAGGTTTTCAATTTCCCGTTGCAGCCGTATCATCTCTTCCTTTAAAAGTGAAAGGGACATTTACAAAACTTGAACAAGCTAGCAACTGGATGCAATTATTTAGCTATTTGATCCTAAAATCTTATTTTTACATTTCATGAATTTATGCTAGGACAAAAAGCCAATTAGGAGCTAGCTGCACTGAACACCAATTCTTAGCCTGGGAAAGTTCTTTTCAGGAGGACACAAGCAGCTATACCTAAGTCAGAAGAGGCCTTTCTTTCTAAAGAGCTGGTGAGGCATGTAGTAATAACTGGGAAATAAGATGAATGACAGTGGTTTAGAGCATAGTTCCAATCAGTCTTTTCTGCTTCCTCTCCCAGAAGGCCTCAGCCTTATCCACCTGTCCACCCCACCTTCCAGCTCTAGGCTGGAAGACCCTTCTCCACTTGCCTTGCCCTTAAGATTTGAGCTTCCTGATGGCCGCTGTGCCAGAGTGGCCTTTCCTCCACTGGGTGTCACACTGAACTTGCCCAGGCTTGTTTTTTCCTCCACTGTAGTCACCTGTGCATGTGTCACCCCCACAACCAGAATATAAGTTCCCAGATCACAGGAGCCAGAGCTTATACACAGGACACATAGATATCCCAGGTTTTCAGGACAGCCTGGTTTTGAATGATTTTTTTCACAAAGTTTATATCAATAAAATATAACATATTTAAAAAAATATGTTCTTTCACATACCTATGTGAATTGGGTAAACTGTTTACCAATTGAGGGCTAGACTGTGCCCTCAATTTTGGAGTTTGGCACATATTTATTATTCTAACTTACTTCTAGGATCCTTGCAGGGCATCTACCATAGTGCTCTACTGATCATGTACACCTCATGAGTAATTGTTTGATGGATCTGTTTTCAAACTGTACTTAGACGAGGTGCTACAATAGGGCAAGGGGAATAAACCAAGAGAAGACACCAAACAACACTTACTCGACAATGTGCCTTAAACTCTTGTTCCTGACTTTTCAGATTTTCATTCATGGCTACAAGGGCTCTCAAGTTCTGCAGAATACTGAAGGAAAAAGACAAAAACAAAACAAAATAAACAACAACAAAACACATGGCAGGCCATTATGAATCACAGCAAAAATCAGGTCCTCAGCTAAAAAAAAAGACCCTCTTTTTAATATTTTTTGTCTCCTCCAAGACTTTCTGATGGAGTCTCTACAAATGATAGTGCCATCAATTTAAGTGACATTATTATTCATTTATATAGCCAACACAATCAGGCCAGATCTAAACTAACATTACAAATTCCAGAATTAAAATGCCAACTATAGATACATGAATGAGTTTAAAAAGTACTGAATATGTTATATGATGCCAATCATTCAACTATATTCAGGGCATATACAGTTTAACATCCATTCTGAAAAGAAAACCACTTGCTTAAGCCCACTAAAACCACTAATTAAAAAATAAAAATGTCAACTATCTGACAGCACTTTGATCCAAATCACGAAAGAAAGGTTTTTAATTATAGAGCCAAGTATTCTGGGGGCACTTTTTCTTAAAAATGTCCATAAACCAGAACTATGCATTCTGTGTCTGAACCTTTTTATGATTTTACAATCTCGTTCAAATAAGCAACATCTAAATTTTACCACTAAAATAGTCTAGAGCAAAAAAGGTCCAATGTTCAGTGCCTCTTCTCTACTGACAATTAACTTTACATGAAAATGTAAAAATAATCAAAACAAAACAAAATTACAGCAGTTAAGTCTTGCCAAAAAAGACTGCACTTATTCTCCCAAGGAGGCATGTGTTGTTAAAAACTGGTAACACTGGTGGATTCCAGGGAGAGAACTGGGTGGCTGGGGTAGGGTGTGAAAAAGACTTCTTGCCATATGTCCTTTTTGTACTATGAAGGTGAAGTATGGCTGACTCCAAGAAGAGAAACACAAACGAAATGCTGCTTCTGCTTATGAAGGGAATTGGGCTGAAGGCAACCCAGGCACATCTCAGCATGTGCCTGGGCAACAAAGAGTCAACACAGCATGTGAAATGAACTGACCTGATGGCCTTGGGCTGCTTTGTCTTGTCCCCAAACAAGCCATCATGTATTAGCAAAGTTATTTTTCAAAGGGAAAATAAATGGATGCTGAAACCTTTTACCTTGGATCAGCTTTGGATTCTATCTTCTCAAGGGCTGCTTGCTCTTGGTCCAGTTTCTCACCATAGCTCTTCAGCTGTAGGAGAGAAGGGAGGCGTTGTTGCTAGGGACGTGTAGGATAGAAGAACAGTGGGTGCACTATCTTCCTTCCCTGTGGCTCATAGCTATACCCCACTTTTGACACATGGCCAAGCCAAATGGATTTGGCTGTGCAATGAGAAAATAGATAGGGTAAAGAAATGGGACAGGAGTGGAGAGGTAACCTGAAAAGGTCAAAACCAGACTCTTCTAGACACATTCTGCTGGTTAGAAAAACTTTAGCAATATTTTTAAATCACTGCAGCAAATGAATGAAAATCCCAAAGTAATCCTGGAAGCAGGTGCCTTTGGCAATAAGGGGAAAATAAAAGGTGGCTGTAAGAGAGACCCAGGCTCAAATCTCAGAATATCAACATCATGGGTGTTACTAAGACAGAATTAAAACTTCTGATTTCTTAAATAATTTCACTTTCTTTTTCTGAGGCAACAATGGGATTTTTTTAAAAAAAGAAATTTAAGCTCAGATTTTAATCTATAAAGTATACAGTTACATAATACAATAGAATACTAAGCTGCTACTTAAAAAATAACGAGTAAAGTAGCTCTTTTACAATGATCTCTAATATCTATTGCTAGGTGGAGAAAACAAAACGCAAGACCATGAGCATAGCTGTTTCTAAAGTGTATAAAGAAATGTATATGTTGAATGTATATGTGCATAAAAAATGCATGTGACTGCTTGCATATTCATAAATTATCTCTGAAAAGATTCAAAAGAAACTGGTTGCATTGGTTTCTCTGGAGTGGGTAACTAGAAAATTGTGTTACAAAAGTGTTTTTTACTTCTCGAATTTTGAACCATGTGAATGTATACCTATTAAAAATTCTTTTTTAAAAATTTAAGTCTAGTTGAAAATAGCAGTCTAAGCATAAGTTGCAGCAGCTACTTCTTGAACCAGGTACCCCCCCAAATCCAGACAAGATCATAAGAATTAACCTCACAGCACAAAAAAGATGGCTGGCCAGTAAGTCTAGCCTGAGCTGGATGCCATGTGGAGTTAGCAGAAGTAGGAAGGATTGGTTTGCAGGGCTGGGGATCTGCACTAGGAAAAGCAAGGTAGGCAAAGTAATGATGCCCAATTCCCTTAAACCCAATACTTGGTGCATAAATCTCAGAGGCAGAACCAGGTGCCATATAGTTGTCAACCCCCAGGAGAAATAGGGGAGTTACCCAACCCAGACTAGTGGTTACCACTGGCTGATCCCACAAGTGGTAGGTAATACCCTTCCAGAATGGATACAGCATCCACAGAAATGGTAGCCAGAAATTTCAAAATCAAAGATGAGAACATACCCAAGAATAACCAAAAACTTGAGGGAGGACATAATCAGAAAAGATATCTCAACTCAACAAGGGAATTCTGACCTGAAGAGTTATAGAATAAGAAAAACTTTAGATACAATTAATGGTCTTAGAGAGATATGAGAGAATACTGCACATATTAAAAAGAGTCAGTCTCACACCTAAGAAATTAAAATTGTGACTGCTGAACTCACACAGTGGATGGGCTGCAACCCGGCAGCCTACACTACTGATGCTAGGGTCGGGAATTTTAATACTTATGTGGTCTCACGTGTATTAGTCTGTTAAATCTTCACAACCACACCAGACTAATACATGTAATGGGCCCAGAGCACATCCACACATAGTTATTCTGGCTGCTGTTATTATTTAAAATCACATACCAAGGGGTATCAGGGACTGACCCCACCAGCAGTTTCTTTTCACATGTTCTATTGTCTTTAGTGGGGTCAGTCTCTGACCTGCCACTGGTACACAACTGTATATTCTTACTACTGACTTAATCACACTTTCCACTCTCCAGCACATGGAAAAGGTTCAACAAATAATTTAGTGTTTAGTACAAAAAGCCCCTTTATAGCCACTTAGAATTTATATCCTAAGGTATATAAATGTCTTAGAAAATTGATATCAAGACGTTTTACCTTTAATCTCTTCCATATTTTTATACAAAGACAGATCCATGACTTGGCAAACTTCATGCTAAAGACTCTGCATTATTAAAAGCAATATAGCAGAAGGGATACCCCTTGCCCTCTGAGCTTGTCATCTAATCTATAAAGAACACAGTTTCAGGTAAAGGACGGTGATCTAAGAGAAAGGCAGATATCTTTAGAAAAAAATTTATTTTAGTTGCCATTATTGTGCCTGCCCCTTTCAAACATTCTGATAACAACTAAAGAAACTAGTTCAAGTTGAGTTTTAAAGCCTATCAGAGTCACAGCAAGGTGGCAAACTAAGTGCTACATACATACTGCTACAGAAAAAGTCACATGAGATTTTATAAAAGTAGGTACTGCCTTGGATTCAAAGATGTCTTTGAAAATCCCAGTTTTCAAATGGTCCAGGAAAGGCTAGGTAGAGACCTTGCAATGAGGTTCTTCCAGAGTACAGCTATAACTCAAGCACCAAAATCACACACACACAAAAAAAACCCAGGTGTGGATGAAGATAGCTTTCTGTAGAAACCAAGAGACAGAAATATCTAAACACTCTTCCTGATAGGTGTGGCATCAGAGATAGCTGTTTCCTCTCTTGGTTTCCTAGGCAATCAGAAGTAGGAGGTAAGCAATGCTACGATGCTGACGCGAGATGGTACACTCGCAACCCGGCCCAGGAACTGAACCTGTGGTTTAATCACATCCCACAGACCTTCTCCTCCTGTGACCCCCCTCCCTCATTCTGCCTCAGAGCTAACTGGCAATTCCGAACAACAAATTATATCACTATCAGTTCTCTTGTCTTTCAAAAGAAACCTCACCCTTATGGGATTCAGTATTTTGGAGCTATCACATAACCTGCTGCTTAAGAAGCAGAGGCCCTTCACTGTGAGTGACTTTGTGAGTTCCTCTCTCACCCCTGCTGGGACTCCCTGCCCATCAGACCTATCTTCTTCAGGAAGCCTTTCCTGATCCTTGTAGCCTATTGTGACTTCTCCCACCAAGACTGCTCTGGTTTCGAATGTAGCAGTGTGGATAAACTGATGGCATGGGTCACAGAATACCATGTAACTGTCTTATGTCCTCAAATGGACTGGAGCCTCTGAGAACGGGATCACGTCTCCTCCACATTCCATTAGTAGTGCAGGTCAAAAACGACTCTTGACAAAGGCCCATGAAGAATGGAACCTGCTCACCTCTGTCAGCGTTTTCTTTGCTTCATTATATCTGGCTTGTAGATTGGTATGATTTGCTTGCAGCTGTAAACACAAAGATAAAAGATATTTGCTCTCATTCTATATTTATGATTACACAAATGTGGATGGTATCCCCATTTCATAGACGAGAAAATGGAAGCTCAGAAAAATTTAAACCAAGCAAATGTAAAAATTTTAGAAGAGTTGCTAGCAACAAATGAAAGAAAATGAAACTCATTGAATACCTAGTACATGTCAGGTAATCTGAATAAACTGTATCACTGAATCCTTTATATTCAATGGAAGAACATTTTTCTTATTTACAGATGAGGAAATAAAGACTCAAAGGAGATAAATCACTTGACTAAAGCCTTATAGTTGATAACTGATGAAGCAAGTATCTACATTCAGGTCTATCTGACTTTTCTGTATGGCTACAATCAATTCAGTTCACCAACTTGCCTGTTTGCAGAACATAAACTGCATTAAAGCATTCAAGATTCTAACACAGAACATGACTAGATGGCAAATAATGTCATATAGAAAAAAGGACTCAGGACTTTAACACTAAGAGAAGGAAAATACTACCTTTAGTATTCAAAGTTACACAACTGTAAACTTGCATTTCAAAAATGTCTATTCCTTTTGGCTTACTAAAAGGGTATTTCATTTGTGTTTTCTTTTAATTTTTAGAAATCTGAAAAGATTTCTCTAAATGCTTAAAGAGTTTGTACATTTTTACATTCAAAAAGGGGAATAGGCAGAAAATAACCTCCAAACTCTTTAGTTATTACCTAGCTACAAATTTACAGAAAGAAATTTTAACCTGTATTTCAATGATTACTTCAAAATAACCTGCCCCATCCTTGAGCCTGTAAATAGCCTATTAAGAGTTATGTTACATATAATAGAGTAAGTGAAAAACAAACTTAATTTTGTAACCTTACCTACTCACTCTCCCCAGATGAACGACACATAGAAGTTTAAGGTTAAGGGAGGGAGGCAAGATGGTAAACTGAAGCCAGCTTTTGGCAGAGGCTCCCATCCAGAGGGAGAAATAATGGCCAGAAATAACCTAATAAAGCATAAGATTGGGAGCTGAGCTGACAGACAGGATAGATAGGTTTGCATCACCCCTGCTGTGACAAGCTAGAACTCAAATTTCAAATACAAAACCCATCCCAAAAGGGACAGGTATCCTTCCCCTCCCCCCCCCCCCCAGGAGAGGAGCTTGAGGGGAATAAAGAACAGAGGACCTTTTGATTCACCAAAGGGAAGTGAACTACTAAGGGCTGGACTCCCACCACAGAGAGATACAACTGCAAGCCCAAGCAGTCTCTTGCCTGGGCCAAAAGTTGATCTAATGTTCTCCCTACCTTCCTGGACTCCCAATCCACTCTTTCCCCCTCTCCTGGCAGTCTGGAAGACCAACCCCTGCAAAATGGGTAGCCTTTGGCAGATTTCTGCTAGGGCGGGGTACCTCATGAGCTGTGGGACAGTTGCACTGAAACTATAACTTTAATAGAGGCAGGGAGTCACAAAGGGAGAGAGACTTGCCCTGTGTTGGAAAGGGCATAGCTCAGGTCCTGCGCTACCGACCACCAGGGACCACAGCCCACTGACCTCCCCCTTCCCCTCAGCAGCCCACGGTGGGCAGATCGGCTCCCCGCTGGGCTCCTGCAGCTGCGATACAACTCCTACATGGCTCCTGTGACCCTTGCAGCCAGTGGCAAGGCCCACAGGCTCCTGTGACCTGTACACAGCAGTATCCCAGACCGGTGGCACTGTCCCTGACAGTGGGGGCAGCTCCATGGTCCCTCCCACTGGGGGCAAATTGAGCTTGCAGTGGAACCCCGCTGACCAGATGCTGAAGACCTTTTGAACTCTCCCACCAGATCCGTGTTTGTGTTGACTGGGACAAATGGTTTGGAACTCTTGACCTGGGCTGATCACCTGGGGACCCACCAAGGTGTTCCCTGGCTGTGTTGCTGTGGGAGTGTGGGATTCTCCCCTTCCAGTTGTCACCTGTGGGGAGGTGGGGTGTCTTAGTTGCTTATATATCTACATAGCCTTAAAGATAGATGGAGACTTTACCTCTTTTACATTTACATGGATGGAGCTGGAACATATCCTACTTAGTAAAGCATCTCAAGAATGGAAGAAAAAATATCCAATGTACTCAGTACTATTATGAAACCAATTTATAATCACTCACACTTTCATATGAAGAATAGATCACAACTATGGCCCAAGATGAAGGAGGGAGGAGGGGGATAAGAAGGGAGGGGGGAAGTCGGATATAGGGAGGGTGAATGGTGGGATCACATCTATGGTGCATAATGTAAGGTACATGTTGGATCTATTAGTATAGAGTATAAATGTCTCAACTTAATAATTAAACAAGATGAGGTATACATTAACCAGTGTGATATAAATGTTCCTAAGTCTATATGAAATCAGCACATTGTACCCCATAAATGCATTAATGTATAGATGATCTATGTGTTTATGATTTAATTAAAAAAATAAGTTTAAGGCTAAGAAAAGGTTCACCAAGAAACACAGCAGACACCAATAGCGACTTGCTGTATTTACTTTTATCTTTACATAGTCCCATGCTATTTGCTTCAATTCATATTGAGCTTACCCCTATAACTAATAAAAACACTCAAAGCATTTGAAAATTGATAGACAAAAAAATGTGTTTGGCATGGCTGTGCGCGCGCACACACACATGGAATATATAGTATCTCCTATGACTCTACGCAGTGTTCACCTAACATGAGCGTGAGGTGGATGCACACAGCTGAAGGACATGGCTTGGGAGGCAGCCAAGGAGAGCCAGAACTAAAGTTCAAGAGAATTGGATTCTTAAACACAAGGCTTGCTGTTTGGCACCCTGTGACTTCTGGCAGACAAAATTAGAATATTAGAGGAAGGAAGAAATTACAGACGCCATCTTGTCTAGGGGTGAGCAACATTTTGTAGAAGGGGTAATTTAGTGGCTGCAGTTGATATTTGTCTGTCTGTTTTAAACAAACAAATTAAACTGGGTCTAACAGGTTACCTGGAAAAAAAACAATTAATATTCTTACAGCTCAAATCATTCTGTTTTGGGAAAAAAAATGTTCATGAAAATATCGGTGCTGCTTTTTAATATTTAAGAAACAATATCTAGGCTTATTAGAGAAATGTTTTAATTTTTTATTCTTTTACATTTGCATAAAGCTTTCGTGTTTATATTGCATTCATGTTTGTATTTTCATTTCATCCTGATGCAGTCTCTCTAGGTACATTTTATCATTTGAGACCCCTAACTCCCACGTGCTATGTGATTCTGGGCAAGACTCTCTCTACCTCTCCTCTCCTCATTCAGTTGGCCTAACTACACGGTCAGGGATTTTGCACATGCTGGTCATCTTTAATTATGTTAACCATAGCAATAATGACTACTGTCTTTTACTGAGACTCCACCATACATTAGGCAGTATGCCTAAAAAAGAATAGGCTCTTGGTACACACAGGTTCTAAACCAATTACAAAAGAGATACGCAAGAGTCAGGGAGAAATGCTCTGTCAGCTGGACCAAGAATGTGCCAGGACTGTCATTTAGAAGGCATCTTAGCATTCCTTCTCCCCACGTTTGGATAGGAGGTATAAGTGAACATGCCTTCCTGCTGAGATATTCTAGCTCCTGGAGTTTTCAGTAACCTCAAACGATGGGCAGCACCTGTGGCTCAAAGGAATAGGGTGCCGGCCCCATATACCGGAGGTGGCTGGTTCATACCTGGCCAAAAATTGCAAAAAAACAAACAAACAAAACAAACAAACAAACTATCTTCTCTCAGAGGATAAAAAATTATCATAAAGAAGGCTCATCCCTGATTCCTGCTTATCCTGATTTTGTAATGAATACTCTTTGAACCAATCATTTTTATTTCTTATAACTAGCAAGGATCAGTAGCGTAGACTATAAACTCATGCATACTGAACTCATTAAAACATCTATACAAGTAACTGAACAGAAACTAAACCATAGTCAATCTTTGCACCCTTCTTTGCTTATGAGCCACCGCATTCTGGCAAAACCTACCTACTATTTGTTTAGTGATGGTAGAAAAATTCTAGTGGAACAAGTTCACACAAGAAGTGATAGAATCATACCATCTGATATGTTAACATCTTTTGAATATGTAGGACTTGAAAGAATGAAAACTGAGTAAGCTTAAAATGCCAACTGGCACCATTTTTAAAAAATCAATTGTTGTAGGAACTACAGTGAATCATTAGAAAGCCATATTCATTCCCTTAATCTTCTACTATGTGTATTTTTCTAATTAAATCTTACCACCAATGTAACTGAAGCACATAACAACTTTCTATCATCCACTGACTGTTTCTGAGTCAAACTGCACAGTTTCCTTTTGTGTTTACTTTCTGGGGCAAATATATGAGGGTCTTTCTAACACAGTCTTATCTGTCACCAAGTATTATAGGATGCCATCTCCTATAGCTCTCTAAAAACCGATCCTGTTGCCCCTATTTCCCTTCCATCAGTGGTAGCAGTTCCTGCCTAAACTACTGCATCAGCTTCCTAATAGTTCTCTTTGAATCCCTTCTCACTCAAGTCCAATTAATTCATGTTCCTACAGCAAACAGAATGGTCTTTCCAACATGTAACTCTGATCATGCCACTCCCCTACTTAAACCCTCTGGTGGCTTCCATCATCCCTAACATGGCCTAGAAGGTCCTATTTGATCAGATTCTGCTAACCAACTGTCTCACTCATGACTCTCCAGACACAAAACAGAAATTGATCAAGACTCTTCCTTTCTCTGCTCTCTGTTCATGTTGTTCCATAAGTCACCACCCAAGCCCTCCATACCCCCCATGCAGACTTCTGGCCCAGCAACACTCACTGGTCTGTCTCAGTCCCCTGTGACCTGAGGCTAGGTCAAGTCTTGCTATCATTCACTCTCTCTGCTCCAGAGACTTCTCCCTCGAGTACTTACCGTAGCCACAATGAAATGCTGCTGAGTGCAATGTATTTGTTTAGTGTCTGTCTCTCCCATTAAACTTTAAGATCTTTGATAATAGAGATTATAACTTTCTTTTTCCTCAGAGCTTAGTCCAGTGCCTAGCAGTGGTTAGTAAGTATTTGTGAACTAAAGTTATTACTGCCCTGTGATCTTCTCTTATAACAAAAGATGGTAAACTTTTCTATAAAAGACCAGATAGTAAATATTTTAAACCAGCACTGGTCAAATACTGCAAAAAAAAAAAAATCAAAAAACAAGGGTAGCGCCTGTGGTTCAAAGGAGTAGGGTGCCAGGCCCCGTATATCGGAGGTGGCAGGTTCAAACCCAGCCCCGGCCCAAAATTGAAAAGTCAAAAAACAAAAGATGTTGGTGCCGACGTGGTGAAAAGGGAACCCTTACACACTGTTGGTAGAAATGTAAATTGTATAACCTCTATGGAGTCCACCATGGAGATTTCTCAAAGAACTAAAAGTACATTTACCATTTGATCCTGCAATCCTGTTACCAGATATTTACCCAAAGGAAAAGAAATCATTATGTAAAAAGGTACTCGTACTGGTATGTTTATCACAGTACAATTCACAATCACAAAGATATGGAATCAATCTAAGAGTCCATCAACTAATGAGGGATACAAAAAAATGTACATATATACACCATGGAGTACTACTTAGCAGTAAAAAAGAAATAAGGGCTTTTGTAGCAACTTGGATGGAATTGGAGGCCATTATCCTAAGTGAAATAACACAGGAACAAAAATTTAATGCTGCTTGTTTTTAATTATAAGTAAGGGCTAAACTATGGCTATACAAGGGCACAGAGAGTGGCATAATGGACAATAGAGACTCCTAAGGGAGAAGCATTGGAGGAGGTGAGAGATGAACCACTACCTCAGGTACATTGCACATTACTCAGGTGATGGGTATACCCCAAAGCCCAAACTCTACCCTACATAATATATACCTGTAACAGAATTCAACTACCCCTTAAATCTATTTTTAAAAAACCCAAATGGGCATGCGTATGTTCTAATAAAATTTTATTTACAAAGATAGGTAGCAGTTGGATTGGCCTGAGGTCTATAGTCTGCAATCCCCTATTCTAGAATCTCCTTCTAATCTATTTGTAGATCTTGAATACAATTATAAAAAGAAAACACCAACCTCTTCGAGATGTTTGTTCTTCTGCATAATCTGCTTGTTTAAGGAAATAACTTTCCGACGATGTAGTTGGGAAGTTCCTAATTTTTCTGGACTTTCTTCAGATGAAAGCTCAGACTGCTGTGGGAAGAACGGAGAGCAGATCCAAAGGATTTAATTAGTTCACTTTGCTTCATGTAATCATTCCTTCCTCAATCTGGGCAAAACACTAAAGGGTAGCCAGTCACACCAAGCCAGGGCATCTGCAAAGGCCTGTTCAAAACTCTGATAAAAGAAAAGAACAAGGGTACATGTGAAATTTACTAAGTGTAGAATAAAAATGTCTTAACACAATAACTAAGAAAATGCCATGAAGGCTATGTTAACCAGTTTGATGACAATATTTTAAAAGTATATAAAACCACACAGTAAGTATTTGTGAACTAAAGCTATGCCCTGTGATCTTCTCCTATAACACAAGATAGTACATTGTACCCCATGACTACATTAATGGATACAGCTATGATTTAATAAAAGAAAAGAAGAGAAAGAAAAGAGATTCTGAGACAATGACTAAAATCCCTACCAACATAATGTGCATTCCTGATGGTGCGAACAGCATATGCAAAAGCACAGGGCTATATAACTGTGGTTAGACTGATGTCATATCACCAAAAGGTTGTCAACAGAGGGTCTTAAATAGGGGAGTAATATGATCATAGTAATCACTTCAAAGGGCCATTCTGGAGTTATTAAGAATGAGAAATTGATTCACTTTTATCAAAATAGCATAAACCTATGGTTAAAAAGTCTAACTATTCAGCAGGATTTATAATGAAAAGTGAGCCTCCCAACTAATTCCCCTCATCTATGGTTCCACTCTCTTTTAACCACTTCTTATTTCTAGCATTAACAGGGGATAGACTTGAGAGAGATACAAGTAACTGAAAGAGGCCAAGTAGGAAAATCCTGCAATTATGTACATGAGGAGAGAACGGAGAACCAACGTCAGGGCTGCAGGTAGGTGAGGGAGAGATCTCTGAACTGGCTGATGTGGTGAAGGTGGCAACATTTCCCAAGAGAGGCAGAGTCCTTGTAGAAACACAAAGAAGGAAGCAGCTTGGTGTTGATACTGAACACAAACATGTGCCTCAAGACTCCTGTGAGAAGCAGCTTGGTGTTGCTGAACACAAACGTATGCCTCAAGACTCCTGTGAGAAGCCTCAGGAAAAAGAAACGAGAGGGGGAATCCTGTTGTAAGAGTGCCCTTAAAATATTTCTAGATGACTATAGACAGCTTGATTAAGCAAATACCACAACCCTTACAGTAAGTAAGTACCCAACTCCAAGCTAATCATTGGTTTTAAGCCCAAGTTCAACAAAACTATAGAATCTCTGTAAGTTGACCACCCAAGGGACTGTAACAAACTGGTCAACAGACAAAGGTGGTCAGCATAAGGAACTAGGCCTACTATACTGATACGTACATGTGGTGCATGTTCAGTCTATGAAAATTAGGTCAATTTAGGAGGTGATCAATGTAGGGAGGTGGTCAACTATGGAGGTTCTATTGTATTTGAGTATTTGATTTGTCCTGTATATTTTAATAGTTGCTAAGAGAGGGGGAGCTTGAAAGTCTGGAATATTTACCCATAAAGAAAAGGAATGGGAAAGTAAGAAAGAAGAAAAAACTAGATGGTCATAACCATCATTTATTTTGGTTAAGTATTTTTCAGAATAATTCAGCAGCATTATTAATGGATGGATGATGAATATTTTATCTTAAATCCAGAGTCAGGAAACAACCAGCTGGGTATGACTGCATAAAATAGTAAGGAATTTCATTTTCTATCTTGTGGGCTGGTAGGCAAATACAGAAAATAGAAAAACTAAACATTGCTATTATAACACATTTAGCCTTGAAACCTGGAACTTTGCAAATGCCAACATTATTTCAGCTTTCAAGATTTCTGGGAACAAGAGTTAATATTTTAAAGTTAATTTTGGACACATCAAGATATTTTGAACCTGTAGTATAGGAAAGGAGAAAGTATTTCTCAAAATTATTTCAAGGTATAGAAAGGGGGAGAAAGAAACCCTGCCCCTTCCCTATTTCCAAATCACTTGGCAGAAACACAATTATAATTAACTAATTACATCTCTTCCCTTTTGACCCTAAACAGTGTCATTAGTTTGTCCACTTTTATATGCTTTATTCTATTAATTAAATTCAGCTTTGGATTTTAATATCCAACTTATATTTCTTGACATTGAATTCCAAACTGTCATAAACACATCCTCAGAGCAGTTTACTTTACTAGCAGAATTAGATATGCCTTCTATTCACGATTGTTTGATATTTGAAACAAACCTATTAATAATTCCCCATTCACTGAAAGTACCCTACACAGTATGTCTCTGTATTTGATAGTAGAATTATTCTTGAGTGTCCTGATCTTGAGCTGCCTGTTTATCTTCCAGACTGCGATGTGGGCCGGCAGGGTCCACTAACTTGCCAGACTTCTTCCAGTCTGCGGAGGCTGAGTACATTCACTGAATTCTGTTCTGAAGCTATGGCAAAGGTGGGATGTTGCTTCCAAGTCTAGCAAGTATTCCTGCTAATCAACTGCTCTTATGGCCAAAGTACCAAGAGAATAAAAACTGCATTCTGCACTGAATTCTATATTCAGCCTCCCTCCTCTCTTATTAGTACATCTGGCAAACATACAGCTTTGTGACCTTCAAACTTCAATTACAAGAACGCTTACAGGAAAACCAGTAGTTATTTTGTTATCAGAAAAGATTTCCAGGCTGATTGGCTGGCTGGCCATCTATGTAGATCTGAATTTGGAGTCTCATGTTCCCTCAAGATCCTTTCAGGGGATATGGGAAGTCAAATCCCTTTTCATAATAATACTAAGATGTTATTTGCCTTTTCTATACTCATTTTCTTATGATTATACAGTGAAGTTTTCCAATTGTTACATGACATTTAATGTCATTGTTTTGATGCTGATACGTAATGTACTTGTTATTGTTATTTGTAAATGAATACATAAGCTATTGGGTCCTAAGTAAGTTTTGAGAGTCTTTAAATAGGTCCTAAAACTAAAAATGCTGGAACCACCATTTTAATCTAAGGAGGCTGGTTCACTCAGGAATCTACCCACTGACTGGGACAGTCAATATAGTCAACAGAGTGGGCCCACCAACAGGCAGACCATTACTTATGTAATATTGAGAGGGGACAAGTTCTTTCTGATTCTCCTCTTTTACTGGACCAGTAATTCAGAGAACCATTTCAGAGAAAATACTTACAGTGCATGGAAAAAATCCTGAGGTCTCTTATACAAACCTCTATCATACCTCTGTCATGATGGCATGTGGTCCAAGAAAACATGAGCTTTCAAACATTTTCTCTTATCACTAGGTAACAATTTTCAGTGCTCTGTGAAGTCCCTTAAATTTGCATTTAAAAAGCAATAATGCACACTAACATCCCCACATTAAGTGCCATTTCCATATTTGACATTTCCCTAGTCTAATTAAAGAGAATAATATGCACATGTACAGATAAATCTTGAGTTCCTCCATTTACCTTCGAACCTAAAGATAGTGCTATGGGAAACTGCCTTGTTTAATGAAAAGTTATTTTTAGACAAAGTAGTTTATTCTATAGCTAAAATGAAGAGACTTCTTAGTCAATGGAAAGCTGACTGCTCCATTTTTCAAACTCCATTTATTAAATAATCTAAACATTTTTGCTTCTCTCAAATACCAAATACCCTCCTCAAAGCCAAGAGAACTGAGGCCGGTGAAGACAGAACTAAATCCTTATTAGGGATTTAGTAGGGCTTATTCAACAGTTCACGTACTGAGAGTTAGAATGACAAAGGTGAAGACGACCAAGTTGGATCGTGACTAAGAAGACAAAGTTGGACAGATTCTGAAAAGGAGAGGGGAATTTATGCCAAATCCTTCTCAGAAAAAAATTAAATCCTGGGGCACCTGATTTCTACTTGTGAAATGCATTATCTATTAAAGAACGCCAATCATCTATAAATATTTCATCTGTGTTTACACTGGGGTGAGGACTAAAGTGCCAATCTAATTTTGTTCAACAATTTCAGATGAAGAACGTGCTTTCAAAGCCACAGTATGGATTAAGATGATTTCTAGCGCAGATTCAATGTTTTATATAATTGATAGATATTTACAACTTTTACTCTTAGGGGAAACAGATTTAAATGTCATTCAATAAAATTAGTTTAGTTCAAAATGTTAAATTTCTAAGAGAAATGAAACATGATTACTTTACTAAAACTATATGCTTTTATAATTGAAAGGGACCCAAAAGGTTATGTACATATCAACCTACTTCCTAATACAGGGATCTCTCCCATATCACCCCCACACCCCACCGAATATGGTCATTAAGATGACAATAACAAAGAACCCCTATCTCATAGTGGTACCAGAAGTTCTCTACACTAAACAGAGAGACTTAGGTTTCTGGCACCTTGTCTGAACCTTCAATTGAAACAAGTAAACAGACCATACAAAATACTTACTTTACTTTTTAATTTTTATTTATTTATTTATGTATTTTTAGAGACAGAGTCTCACTTATTGCCCTTGGTAGAGTGCCATGGTGTCACAGCTCATAGCAACCTCAAACTCCTGGGCTTAGGCGATTCTCTTGCCTCAGCCTCCCGAGTAGCTGGAACTACAGGAGCCCACCACAATACCCGGCTGTTTTTAGAGATGAGGTCTCATGGTGGCTCAGGCTAGTCTCAAACCTGAGAGCTCAGGCAATCTACCCACCTCAGCCTCCCAAGTGCTGGGATTACAGGCATGAGCCACTACCCTATTTTTTTTTTTTTTTTTTTTTTTTGAGACAGTCTCACTTTGTCACCCTCAGTTGAGTGCCATGGCATCATATCTCATAGCAACCTCAACTCTTGAGCTCAAGCAATCCGCTTGCCTCAGCCTTCTCAGTAGCTGGGATTACAAGCACCTGCCACAACTCCCAGCTATTTTAAAAGACGGGGTCTTGTTCTGGTTGAGGCCGGTCTTGAACTCCTGAGCTCAAGCAGTCCACCCACTTCAGGCTCCCAGAATGCTGTGATGATAGGTGTGAGCCACAGTGCCTGGCCCCAAATATTTATTTTTAAATTAAAAAAATATATATATCTATGACCTAAGAAGAATGCTAAGAAATTCTGGAAGGTGAAAAGGTACATGAAGGTGGAAATCCAGGAAAATTATGTTTACCCACTGGAGCTGATTCTTTTTTCCTAAGCCAAAATCAGAAGAGCATAAACTTTGATTTTTACAGTTCAGTAACAATTGCCCCACATAATCCTTGATGCAGTATTTTAAGTAGTAAAAATCTCCAATAAGATTTTGTAACAATAGATCAGCCTTCATGGAGTCTTGCAATCTAAATTCACACACTATACCTGGATGGTCAAAAAACCCCTGCAAAGGCAGGACTAAAATAGACCTGGGTTGAAGTGTCCCCAGGTGCTAAGCAGAAGCAAAAGCAAATCCTCCCTAAATGGAGACAGCTTCAGGAAAATGGGCTCACAGTCAAAAATCAAAGGTACACACAAATCCAAATATGAACAAAAGCCAGCAAAAACGACAGCAGAATCAAATCTGCAAAGACTTACTCAAACATTGTCACCCCCAAACATGCCCATTCCTCCCCAAAGCAAGAGATTAAATCTACCACCTGTCCTTCTATAATGAAACGCTGGTATTTCTCACTATCTCGGTTGCTGTCCTCTGCAGAAAGCCTAGTTCGTAAGTGACCTTTTGAAGCACTCATGATGAAGTGTGACCACTGCAGACAGAATTCACCACTTCCCCTGCTCCAAATCCTCAGCCTCCCAAGCAGCTGGGCCTATAGGAACCACCACATCTGGCTAATCTTGACATCACTGATGAAATTCCATAAATTTCAAAGACCCTATTTTATATAGCCTTTCTAAGTCTAAGGCTTTGTTCTGGGTGCCATAGTAAGCAATATTGTGTCTCTGCACAGATTGCACATAACATTTAGAAGGCATGAATAAGATCCAAAACCTCCCACTTCACTTTTAGTCCCATAAACTACTGTCAGGTCAGATAGCATCCTTACCAAGTTGGGAATTGGTACAACTGATTTTTCTGAAATAAACAAAACAGTTCACAATTATCTTCTCAAGTGATACTTTAAGTGATGTTCAAATCTGGCCAGGCTAACACCTATGTCTTTATGAGAATTGATAAGGATCCCTGAAATGTACAGGTTGCTGTGTGGCTCAAGACCATCCCACCAGGTTGACAAATCACTGATACCATACCATTCTCTTTGTGGTTAGTTATGGTATACTGCTAAGCTTAGCCATTCAGAAGGTAAGAAATCTTGGAGCTGTTTGGAAACACAAACCATTTAGCTTCGTTCTGTCCAGATTGAAAGCGTTCCTTACTCTTTAATTCTGATTATAGTTTTAGATCTCTCTCCTTACCTTTTTGGCTTTTCAACTACCCTTTACTCAAATCTTATTATGTGTGGAGCATGGTGGTAGGCACTAGGGAAACAGAAAAAGACAAAGACCTTAGCTCTGTACATTGACAGTTCAATCAGGCAAAACTGACTCATTGATAAATGAAGGCACTGTAACTTCCACCTCTCCTTCCTCAATGCCCAAATTGTGCCACGGAAAAAAGGATATTTTGGAAAGATCTTTTTGCTCTTTTCTCTCCCTCTTTTTCTTTCTTCAATCAATAAATGTTTGAAAAAAACTCCATTGTGTTAGACACAAGGGATGTACTACAATCCTAGCCCTCGGGTATAAGCAAACATTTTAGTCCTGGGAGGCAGGCACAGAACCAAGGAAACAGTGCCCCTTGTTAGCAGGGTCCCAGTAGGATGAAGATGTGATCTTCACAATATCACAGAACAGCCTGTTTTAGGAAAGGCAATCACTCTTAATGGCTACCCAGTGAATCTCCACAGAGTACACCAGGCATCTGTTAACTTTCCTTAAGCAATTTATTGTGCATTAGGCAACAAGAATACAAAGATGAAGGACAAAGTCTTGGCCCTCCAGATACGTAGAAATTTGGCATATAACACATGTAACATCCATTATATAATGTGATGAGGCAGTGTCCAGAATGAAGGCGTTTAAACATTTGCTCAGGCCTCTACCCCTCCTGATCCCAACTTGGGTTTTCCATCTGTGACCATGGCAGGAGGTTCCTGGGACAGCAGGAATTCTCCCTAGTTCTATATACCAATGCTACTGCAAGTGGCAAAAACATTTTTTGAGGCAGGGCAGAATGATAGGACTGCAAATAGTCATGTCTAAGCTTATTGGAAATCATATAGGTTCCAGCTCAGGTGTAATCCTTTAACAAAGCAATCAAGGTCTCCTGGCTACTAAGCTTCCTGTGACCTTCTGACCCAGACAAGGTTCCTAGGTTATGGTATCTTCACTTAGCCTCAAGCCCTCCTTTTTTCCATTTCATCTCAACTAGATAGGATTTAAAAGGTCATCTCTCAGTCTAATTATTACCAGGAAAAAAAAGGTCAATATCAATTACGCCAACCACTCTTCTTTGGGCAGATACAATTTGAATGACAACACAAACCAAGTAGCACCTGCATCTGCTTTGATAGCACACAAATTGTGTTATTCTGTAAGTTACCGGTTTACAGGCTGACTGAGTCCCTGCTGGGAGCTCCTCAGGATAGCATCCCTAACTCACATGTCGCTCCATCTTTCCACTACACCTGCCGCTCCCAGGATGTAGTATGTGCTCAGTAGGCATCTGGTGTAAGAAGAAACCAATCTCATCTATGAAGACTTAAAATATCTCCAAAATGATAGCAATTTCAATTAGAAAGAGTGTAAGACTTACCAAACCAGAGTAGACAAATAACCTGAATGCAATAACCTCAAAGAGCGCAGATATCATATTAATAATTGATTATTTTAGGTCAATTCCACCCAATTTAAATAAATATCCTGAGGGCCTAGTAAGAACAAAAAGGCCTTTTGAAGATACCAGCCACCATGTGTGCCCAGCCACCTTTGGTTTAGTAACAATGATCCCTTCTTTGGGGAACTCCCTTTTCTACTTTATCGGATGGACTGCCAATCACAGAACCCAACTCCTGGCCACAATAATTGGGCTGAGGAGAAATCTGTGTTTACACAGCTGTGCACAACAGAGGAAAGTCCTTCCTTAGGATGTTCTATACTGAAATGGGAAAGGGGCAGTAAGACTGAAACAGTTTGTGGCTAGGCTTCCATGGCGATGACACAGAGTCAGACAAATGGGGCAAGGCAAAGGGCAGGACAAGGCTGTTTGAGCCCTAGGATTGCGGGAGGCCCCCTCTCGCTTCTACCAGCATGCTTGGCAGAGTTCCTATCATCTGCAAACAAAAGAGGCAGTTTTCCCTTCTGGCTGTATTAAAAGTGGAACAAAACTCATCGCGGCAAAGGGGATCAAGATCTGCTCTGATCAAATACCGCTGTCTGCATTCTCCAGGGACTTCCTTTCCTTTGTGTTTTTATATGCCTATCCTTGACCAAACCCAAGCTCTAACTACCTGATGAGATTCCCCAGATGCTCTTGAAAGACTTGACTTTAAGATAGAGCAGAACTTCTAACCGCCAGAGAATGGCTCTCAAAAAAGGTCAGAAGCAATGATGCCAGAATTTCCTGCTGGACAGGAAAGTTTTTAAAACCAATTAAGAAAAAAATTCCTTCCACAAATAAGTCCCTTGATGATCTAAAACACATCTCACTATGGAAATTACGTCAAGATGTTCAGAGTCTTCTGGTTAGGATGTTATCTTTGAAGAGCTGCACTGTTTAAAGAACATGATAATATAGTATTCTCCAGTGAACATTAAAAGCCACTCAGATACCCCAAATAGAAACATACACAGTCTTCAGCATGTTGGTGTGTGAGTCCCTGGGCTAAGCCACGTCGTTTTCATTTGTCTGTTTGTTTCTGTGGTTAGTTCTCAGTATGCTCTGGCCTTTTCTCTCCATGTAGCCCAAGGTAGGCAGTTGGATACCAAGAGTCTAGGGCAGTGATTTCCAATTGTTGTGCTGAGACACACATTGTGTGCTGTGAGAGGATCTTAGGTGTGCCACAAACATTTATAAAGGTCATTAATTAAGTTATTTTCAAAACAAGTTCAAAGCAAAGTGCAAATATATATATTTTTTGATCAACATAATTTAAGTGGTGACGTGGAAGTTAACTATAGATTCAAGTGTGCTGTGAGATAAAAAAGGTTGAAAAACACTGGTCTAAGGAATCATGGTTATTACAAAGCTTAGAAGGCAGACACTAAGGATGGAAGAGAGGCCATCCTTGCCTTTCCTCAAGTAAGCTCCACCCAGCCAAGGAGATATGTTACAAAATCAGACAGTCCTGTAGTAAACCTGGAACTTATTACTGTATAGTGCTGGACAAATTATTTAACTTCTGTAACCTTTAGTTTCTTTGCCTGAAAAACGAATATATCACATTCTCATGCACCGAGCACCAACATTGGCAGGTACTTGGCAAGGCTCCAAGGTTACAGAGAAAATCTGGTCCATATCCATGTAAACAGATAGTTGTAGTTACATTATGAGTAAGTATAAAGATGGAGGAAGGCAGAGGATTACAAGCAAAGAGGCAGATTATAAGAATAAAATGAGATAATTTTTTTAGAATTAAAAAATAATGAAAACCTTGAGAACTAAATGAGATAATGATATAAGAGGACCTACACTCAGGGTCGATTCTGAATCTCCTAGGTAGATTTGTGCCTCTAGAGCAGGTGTCCTCAAACTATGGCCTGCTGGCCACATGTAGCCCGCCTATGACATTTATCTGGCCTGCCAGGTGTTTCTGTTGCAGCTGCCTGTCCTGCTTAGCAGCCAACTCATCCCAGGGCCCACAGTTGGCCCTCCAAGGGTCTGAAGGACAGTGAACTGGCCCCCTGTTTAAAAAGTTTGAGGACCCCTGCTCTAGAACTACAAAGTGTTCTAAGATCCTGACTTAGGGAGTTTTTGGCTGAGGAATGATTTAGTTGGTAGATTATTCAGGTTGTCAATGGTGTATAGTTAGTTATTATGTGGCATTAGGAGCAATCCCCTCCTGCCCTTATAGGAAGGACTTTCTGTCTTCCCTGGTTCAGCTTTCTTCCCTTTTTTCTGGCTCCTAAAAGAAGAGGGGGTTGTAAGATGAAAGTATTTTTGGCACAGTCAGCATTTTTACTTTTCTGTAATTCTCTGTAAAAATAAATGCTATGATGCGGTGAGGTATTAGATATCAACAACAAAAGCACAATGGGTCTCTTCTAGTACGTTCTGGGAAGGGTGTTAGCCTTTGAAAACAAAGGAGATAGAGCAACTTGGCCCAGAGCCTACAGATACTCATGAATTATTTATCTGGGCGCTTTTTCACATTCTTCTTCCCTCCTGCTCAACAAAAACCATATTAAATTGAGTTACATATCTCAGGGACAAGCTTTGAAACACATGGATTATTTATCATGTTCCACTGTTAAAAGAATTTGTGAACTTCACCAATGAAAGAGAAGTCTGGACATGTTTTTTACCTCATTTTTATTTCCCAGTGCTGTCGACTTTCCAAACACTTGTACCAGTCAGGCTGTTCAACGTATTCTTTGGTCACAAAATCATTTTCTCACTTTATCCTCCCAAAATTATTTTGTTCCTCCTCTTCACTAAGCAAAAATACATCCTTATGTGAGCCTAACCAGGTTTTCTCAAATACTACTGATGGCTTCTCTGGTGGGTGTTTGTTCCTCAGCCCTATCTCCACTTCCAAGGTTTATTACTAAGACCATGAAGGTGGTAGCATCTTCTATTTGAGATAAATACCAGTGTCCAGTTTCAGACAAATTTTGTGGCAATAAAATAAAAATAAAAGGCTCAGTGCCCATAGCACAGTGGTTACAGTGCCAGTCACATACACCAAGGCTGGCAGGTTCAAACCTCGCACAGGGTAAACAACAATGACAACTGTAACAAAAAATAGCTGGGCTTTGTGGTGGGTGCAATGACAACTGCAACGAAAAATAGCTGGGTGTTGTGGTGGGCACCTGTAGTCCCAGCTACCTGGGAGGCTGAGGCAAGAGAATGGCTTAAGCCCAGGAGTTTGAGGTTGCTGTGAGCTATGATGCCATGGCACTCTACCAAGGGTGACATAGTGAGACTCTTGTCTCAAAAACAACAACAACAACAACAACAATAATAACAAAGACAAATTATTGTACAGGAAGGAAAGAGAAATTAAAAAAAAAACCCAAATAAACAAACTGAGGTAGGCAACCCTAGAATGGCCCCATGATCCTTGCTTCCTAGTATTTCATACCTGCTTTTGTACAATCCCTTCCCCTGGAGTGTGGGAGGGAGTTATACCTTGTTCTAACCAATAGAATACATCAAAGGTAATTACATGTGTGTAATTACATCATATGAGACTGCAATGTCCATCCTGCAAGGAGACACCCTCCTTTGCTGGCGTTGATAAAATAAGTGGCATGTTGGGGAGGCCTACAAGAACTGGTAACCTCAGTCAACAAGTCACAAAAAGCAGAATACCGCCAACAACGATATAAACTTAAAAGCAAATCCTTCCATAGTAGAGGCACAGACTGGACTGTACCCTTGGCTAGTATCATGACTATACCCTTGTTGAGAGTCACCAAGTAACCTGCCAGGCTGTGCCCAACTGGTAACCCCAGTAATGAGGAAACAGTAAATGTGTGTTGTTTAAGTCCTAACATTTGTAGTAATATTGTTGTGCAGCCATAGCTAACTACATAATCAACCTGAGATTGAGAAAAGTGGCCCCTGACATCTGAGAGATAGCCTGAAGATACAATCAGCAAGGTCTTGATGCTTCTCTGAGTTGGCCTGTATTTACAATCATGTTTTGGTGTTAAACATACACACTGATACTAGTACTCTATGGCTATGTGCAAGGATCAAGACCAAAACAGGACTATTCTGCAATCATGTTTGAACATGAACAAAATATAAACACTGCCCAAATCACAAAAATGGCCAAATATACTCTATACTGACTATTATGTACGCACAGCTTTAAACTTGATTCATTCCATTCCCTCCATGTCTTAGAGATAAGATTTATTTAGATATTCATTCATAGGCTCACAACTCCTTTAGCATCCAACATAGAGCAAAGTTCTGCTTCCTTGAAGCCTCCCCCCAAATCTAACACAAGTCTATAGAAGGTCCTTCTAACATCCTCTTACTGAGATGCCCCATGATCCCCATTGGTATGTGTTCTTCCTCTCTAACCCAACTTGTACAACTGCAGATATATTCCCAGCTCAACATACAGGCAAACAATAATAAGCAAAAAAACCAAATTAAGCAGATAAGAACAAAAACACCAAACATGACTTTAGAATGTAGAATGTGCATAAAAAAGAAGCACAAATCAATAAAACAGGAGCCCATATACAGTTTAAATTAAGGATAAAACACAAAAATAGAATAAAGTTGTGTCTCAAAATGAGTATAAAGAAATTACTTGATAAGCAATATTAGGATACATTAACCTGAGATTTAAAAAATATATATCAGATGAAAATTAAAAGCAGGCATATCATAAAGTTTGGATGATCTACACCTGCCTTACACATCTACTGAAGAAACTAATCCATTGTCCATAATTTTGGAATAACTAAAATTTAATTCTTATTTTTAAAATAGGTGATGCCATAATTATTAAGTAGCAAAACTGAAAAATAAAGGTTTAAAAGTAGAATAAATCTAAAAAAATTAGTAGGATAAATGAACAACAATAGAAAACCTAGGATACAGACTTTAGACTAAATAAAAAATGAACTCTATGCTGGTTAAACAATTAAACGTAATTAATAAGAGATTTGCTGAAATGTAATGGATTACTTGATCAGAGTCATGGAAATAAGAACAAAGGAAAAGACTGACCAGTTTAGGTACAAATTCCTTACATATAATGGAAAACAATGTAAAACTAAAATGAAGTACCCAAGAAATACTTGTATTACAGTGACAAAATATTTAAATCTAGAAATAGAGACTTTTTCAGATTTACAAGGAAAACATCACATGAGCAAAGTCTGTAACAGATAATTCACAGGAAAAAATACAGTAAGCAAGCAGTCCTGTACTCAAAACTGGAATTTACTAGCTATATGGTGCTGGACAAGTTACTTAACCTCTGTAACTTTTAATTGCATAGAACCATCTTCAATCTTCTCAGTGGTCCGAAGAAGTGATATTACATGGCAGTTATAGTAACAAATTAGACAAATGAATAATCAAAGCTGAAAGTGCAGGGGGTATGCTGGGTAATGCCTGCATCACAGATAGCATTTTATACAGTTGCAATCTATTTGTAAAGCAACATAGAAGAGCCATAACTCTGTCACCCAACTCCTAGAAAATCTTTCAGCAGAAACTATCTGCTCATATTTCACAACAACACTATCTACAATGACAAACAAAATCAACTTAAAAGCCTAAGAAAAACAAGTCTTTAATGAATTGTGCTGCATTAACACACAGATTATATTGTTATTAAAATAAATGGAAAGGCTAGAAACATGGAAAGCATTTAGGATATGACATGATAAAAAATGCAGATTATAAAAATGAAAATTAAGGTTATAATTAGCTGAAGAGCTATAATATACTAGGCACTATTCAAAACATTAGGGTGACATTGTGTTTATCTTCACAACACCTACCAGAATAGTAACATTATTATCATTTTGCAAATGAAAATACTAGGGCAAAGAAAGGTTAAATAACTGGCTAACACCACATAGCTGGGAAATGGAGAAGACACACACGAATCTAGATCCGAGTCTAAATGCTGTGTTTTTAACCACTGCACTGTTCTGTCTTAGATATGCATGATGATTGCCACCATATATAACTATGGGTATAAATATTTGCAAGATAATATGTTTGGGTACAAATATTCCAAGATAATATGTAAATATATAAAAACCATGATATGGGAAAAGAATTAAGGGAAATTTAATTTTATAAACCACTGGCTTTAATGCTATATGATCTATTTGAAGAAAATAATGCAGATAATCAATCAGCTCAAACCTTCTCCAATTCTCCATGAGAAGTTGAACTACAGCTATCCCTCGTATACGTGGGTGAATGGTTCTAGGACTGCCTGCAGATACCAAAATTTGCACAAACTAAAGTCCAGCAGTCAGGCCTACAGAATGCACATGTCAGAAAAGTCAGCCTTCCATATACATGTGTTTTGCATCCTACAAATACTGTAGTTTTCATGTGTATTTGTTAAAAAAAAAAAAAAGCCAGGTATACAAGGGTCAACTATATATATGTCCTTGGAAAGAGACTTGGCATTGCTTCCTGTCCAAAATTACTTCTAATTTCATTTTATTTCCTAGAAAAATGGAATAGAAGTAAAGAATAGACCAGGATAACCACTAGAATGCAAAATGCAACCTTCAGACCTGTGTAGAGATCACTGGTCAAAGGTGAGGAAGGAAAAGTTCAGGAGATAAAGAGACCAAGAGACACAGAAGCGACGTGCAAAATGCGGAGCTGCCTGGGGAAGGCAGGCCAGCCTCAGGGCTCCTCCCGAGGGGGAAGGCTAGGTGTACCTTCACCTAAAGCCCGCCTGCCTGCTGTCTTAAAATAAATGGAGTGTCTATTTGCTCACAAATAGACAACAGTGGACAAGTCTGAAGAACAAAATCAGAGTCACTGTAGAAATAGCAGTGGGTGCCCTTTCTAGATATGTTTTTTCTAAAACACTGGATTCAATGCCATGTGGCAACATAAGGGCAGATATAAACTCTTACTGTTGCCATACAGGTGTGTATGCTGAAAGTAAATAATACATTTTCCTCTTGGGAGAAGTTCTTCATCACTTCTCCCATAACTACACCTTCAATTCTTTTGAATTTATTTATAATTTTAGGATAAACAAACTTTTTTGGGTCAAATCTTGTGTCATCTTTCCTAGATGGTACAGGGAAAGAGAGGACACTCTGGATTCTATGGGAGTTGGATTAGAAAGCCCATGTTAAGAAGCATTTATGGGGCGGGGGTATCGAAGAATTCCCTCCTGGGGCATTACAAGCTGTTCTACTCACTGCTCAGAAGGCCCCTCCACCTGGTAAGAGATGATTCTTTGCTATATTTAGGGTGGATCATATCCTCAGATTATAGGCAACACTTGTTCCCTGACTATACCACCTATGCAATCTCTTCAGAAGAATATTCCACAGAGGGTCGAAGCAGAGCTAATCTGCTGTCAAGGCTTTTGAGACAAGAAAAGCAAAGTTAGGAGCTTCAAAAGACAACATTTTAAGGGGACAGACTGAGTGTGACTGGGGAAGGAGAGATGAGCAACAATGCCCTGTAAATCTGATTTTACTGGTACTGCATCTCAGCCAGACTGCAATCAGTTATGTGCAAAATGATTAATCACCATCTCCCTGAAATATTCAAGGTCCTCCTGTCTATTCTTAGGATGAGAAAAAAGTTAATACTGAAATATGACTTTCAGGCTTTTCTTCATTCTCTACCCTTTTAATACAGTAGAACAAAAAAATTTTGCCTTGGGTTTGGCTGAGTTATGGGGTTTATCTCCTAAGTGGCAAAGCTTCATTCCTCAGCTCAATCACCAAACTGAACCCAACTTATAAAAAGCCTGATAGAGAAGGAAAAATGCTTGTTCCATACCTTAGGCATCAATTTATCTAGTGTGCTAACTGCTCTGTGAGACAGGATTTCTCTTTATATTTATAGAAAAGTGGGTATTGCAGAACAAAATTAATTTAGCTAACTGGTAAATGCTGATGGCTGTGTGTGGTAAAGCCCGGTGTACGTGTTTTTATAAACATGTTTGATGAGTTACAACTGGGCCAGATGACTGCTGGGGGAGTTGGGTAGAAAAGTGGAAGAACAAAGCCTTGGGGCATTATCTGAGGCAAAGACTCCAACTGGGCCCCCACCTACCTTCTCTGCATACTCAGACACAATTTGCTTAATCTCGGCAGAGCAGAGTCCCACGATCTGGCCCACGGAGCTTGCGGTGACACGGCTCTGCAATCACAGGGAGGAAGTGCTCTCAAGGCCATGCCTTGTCTTTCACAGCACTGGAAAATCTGAACACTCTGAATATTACCAAAAAATAGATAACATCCCAGGGGAAAAAACAATTTGGCTTTGCCCACATATTCATCTATGAGGAAGAACAAAAATAAGTATCAGAACAAATCTGCACCCTCCTCTCTACCTCCTGAACCACTCAGTTGACTATGCTGGATTCTCCTTGGACCTAGATTCTCCTTGAACCCTGGGTTTCCTTGAAAAGTGGTTCTTTAGTTTTATGCCCCATTCCCAGGTCTCTCCTCCTGAGAGTCACTAAACAGAGCCAGCAGGAACTTGGCAGGCCTAGGACTCAGGAAGAGAAAAAAGCAAATTGAGAGAAGAAAAAAATCTCAGAACATCCCAAATGTCTCTTTATTGCCATAGGCCGTTCCTGGCCTCAAAAGTAAGGATTTCTTCAAAATACTTGGTTAAACCTTCTGAGTAGACTTTGAGCTCTTGGCATAGGAAAAGCAGAAGACAAGGCTCCTTCAGCATGGGGCATAACTTGTGGTTATGGTGAGGCAGGTCTGGCCCCTCCTCTTCCTCACAGGTCTACCTGGATGGCATCACCAGGCATTTATGAAAAGCTTTCCAAAGGAACTCCCCGAGGAAGAGGAAGCACTGACTACTGAAGAGAGAGGGCTCTAGAGAAGGTGGTCTCTCTAGAAGAAGACCTCCAGAGCACAGCAAGGTGGTGCCAATTCCCCATCTCCACCCAGGGTACCCCCCAAGACCACGCCCTCCTTACCTCCTCGTTTGCCATGGCGGTCATCTTCGTCATCAGAGACTGAATACGCTGCTGAAAGAAGAACAGGCAGTAGTAGCAGTGATCAGTTCTGATCAGGTAAGACAGAAGCAATATGCCCACACAGGCCTTTGAGTGAAGTCCAAGGGTTATTTTCCTCAATGTTACCTCATGGGGAGACTCAAAATGGGTGAGGAAAGGAAAGGAAGGTCGGGGGGCCACTCATAGCAGCTGGCTGTTGAGAGGCACTGGCCAATTGGGAAGTAAAATTTTTCTACATATGACTTAAACAAAAACCTCAGAGCGCCTATATGGACCACAAACCTCTTCAGCTGCTCGAAGCTCATCTTCTTCATGGGCACTGGCTTTTTCTACAGCTGACAGCCCTACGGGAAGTGCTGCTTTCTTCTCCTCAGTCTAGAAGGGAAGATGTGAAAAGAGCTAAGCATTAAAGTTGGAGACTCAGCAGAGAAAGGAAAATACTGCAAAGAGGCATCCTTATGCTCTGATTGGTCTTGCCCCAATTTAAAATCATTAAGAGCTAAGGGAGTATTTTTTCAAACTGCCTGTTGAGACTCATTAGTGGGACATGAAAGCAATTTAGCAGGTATCACTAGCATCTACATAAATTAAATTAAAAACAACAAAAAAAATTTGTAAGCAGTAAAGAGTTAAGTAATGCCTAGTGAACTATTATTTGGGGGGTGTTTGTGTGTACTGAACCATGATGAAAAATAGAATTTTTACCGCTGAGAGTGATCCAAACAGTTTGAAAGATAAAAACCTACACTGCTTCCTCTGGTGATCAAGCTGCATGCTCTGAACCCTCAGGCTCTATACTGCATCAAACTCAAGATACCCTGGATTAACTGCTTCTCCTCAAACATGGGCTAGAAGTCTAGAGACTTAATTCTATCTCTGCCATCCACTGCTGGGTGACCTCAGGCTTACCTTTGATCACTAGATCAGGGTCATTCAAGGGTCAAAAGAAAGGTTTGGACTCAGATGCCCTATTTACTCCATCCTAATTCTGGGGTGTTTTCTAGAACAAATCTACCATTGCCCACAGGAAAACCCTGAGCTTCCTAGTTACATGGATATACTTCCTGGTGATAAGACTTCCACTTCAAATGTGCCATCTGTCAAGCCTGATTTGAAGACATTTCATGGGCATCTCATTTTTCCAGTCACAATCAAACTGCTTTGTTTCATAATATAGTATATAGACAATCTTTTCAGACTCAAATTACATAGCAAAATAAATGTACACATCAAATTGTCTATTTACATGCCAGATTATACATGACACACTCAAATCTAGAAAAATTTCCAATCTGAAAAAATAAATACTGAAGAAAACAAAAAAATCCTCTCATAATCAGTGCATGATAAATCACCAATAAACTACTGCTTCTTCTGCTGCTGCTACTATGATTTAAGATTTATCAAGTGTTGGACCATTCTAAGCCCTTTGCATTTTAATCTTCACAATAATGGTGTGAGGCAAGTGCAAGAACTGCCCCCCGTTTGACAGATTCTGTGAATTAAAGTACAATGATAAAGTAAATTATTCAAAGTCACACAGTGAACAGTGGACCTAGGATTTGAAACCAGCCAGTCTAGCTGCAGAACAGTGCTCCAAGTCACAGCTGGTAGGCTCTAAGGACTGAGACAACAATCACCCCAGGAAGTAGAGGGAGGCCAGGGAAGCTGGACCAGGGAAGGATGGCAGGCAGACAGTGGGAGGAGTATGCCCCACTCAAGAAAATTTAGGGGTCAGTGGAGAATGAGAAAAGGTTAACAACAGATTTCAAGTAGCAGGACCTTAGTTTTCAAGATGCCATTGACCACCTTAGTAGGCACTGGGGACAGGCTTTGATGTCAGACAGACCTGGGTTCAGAGTATTAATATACTTTAGGGCTGTGTGACTTTGGATAAATCACTGAGCCTCTCTAAGCATCAGCTTTCTGACCTAGAATACAAGAGTAAGTATCTTTCTCATAGAGTTGCTCAGGAAAATAAGTGAAAACAAAACACGCAGAGCCCTTACCAGAGGGCCTGGAACAGAGTTAAACATTTGGCACCGTAAGACTGTGTGCCTTCCCAACTGCTGATAATTAAGGATGAATGATAAACACATACATAAGCAAAAATCTTTGAGATTCCATTGTGAGGTTAGAAATACCTATCCTGACCTACCTAGTTCTTCCACACTTGGCATTTTAGCAGAGGGAAAGCATGTAATTTATAGTTTTGCTTTACCTCACTGACAGGCTCCTGCACGTACCTGTCTGGACACTCAGATCTGAGAAATGCTCTGGGAGCCCTGAAAGTAGACCTCATATTCTCACTTTGGAGCTATTAGATCCCACCTGAATGACCCCGGGTGACAACTTCCAATTAACCTTCACTTCCAGCCCCAAGAAACTGCTGCTCCGTTTCCTGGTCTGTATAGGTGGCAGCCTGGAAAAACCAGGATGGAGATGCAGAAGCCCAAGGCAGCTGGCACACCCGCCAGCCAGCCTGCCCAGGGACCAGCACTTGGTCAGCAGCAGCCTTGCCAGTCTGTTATTCCCAGGCTTCCTCCCAGGGGGCTGCTGCTCAGACTGGGAGTATCAGACAGAGGTGAAGGGGTCACCTCCATCTCTCAAGCATTCTTTAGACTTTTCTTACCTTCTCTGTTTTGCTCTGACGGCTAAATCCATATCTCCTGTAGGCCACAAAAAAAAGTAGTTCAATTACTATTTAAAAATCACAATAAATTCAATCAATTGCATTTTGGTTGGATTTTTACATGAAAAAAACCAAAGCCAATTTAGACTATTTGGTGACTGAATGAAATTTTTTTTTTTAAAGTGCCTATATCACAACATAGTCCACTCCACTGTTTTTTGAATAAAGGGCCAGTTACCCTACTGTTGTGTAAATATGACAAATGGAAATCTCAGATAGTAGAGTGCAATATTTCCTTAAGTGCAATCATTACTCTTTAAATCAGAAATTACATTTCAAAGACATAGCTTAAGCTAAAAGCCTTAAAAATATCTGTAAAAACAAATTTTAAGTGTTTGCTTAAGCCAAACATGTTCTTTAATGCTACTTCAGTGACTTTTTATTTTCAAACTTAATCCAACCATGATGCCAATGATGTTGTACATTCACATCAAGCAACCTTAAATTCAAATAAACACAAACACACTTCAGTTTAAAGTAGTTTATTTTCTAGGTCCAGTTAATCTATGCTTTTTTAAAAAATAAGTGTAACAATGCAAATACCATTTAATTGAAAACAAAAAGCATAATGCAAAACACTCAGCCTCATAAATTTGTAAGTAATTTATAAGGAAATAAAATTCCACGCACAACTTAAGAAGAACAAATCGAGGGTTTTGCTCTGTCCTCACTCCCTCCCTGGCTGGTAAGTGGACTGGCCTCTCAGCTGGCCTTAGGCCTCCAGCCTCACTGCCCCCACACTTCCTGCCTACTCCTTGTCCAATGGCCTGCATTTATCAACAGTAGCCTCATCTCTCAGGAGAAAACAGGACTTCCTCAGCAGTCTCATCAAGGCTGTCTTCTGTAGCTCAGCCTAACAACAGTTTAACCTTACCTCCAGCAGCTCACATTATGGGCTCTTATTCCGTCTACCACCTGAACAGACACCTCTGCATACACTGAGCCACTCTCCTCTCTTCCACTCAGCTCCACAGCCTCCTTCTGAGGCATCCATGCGCACACACTCAGCCTAGGCCCACCCACTGCACCTGCTCTTCTCAGTTCCCAGACAGCCATAGGTCTACCTGCCTGACTGCATGTGTATATCCTTCTCCTTGAGGGAAATGATTCTACTCTTACATTTTGTATTTCCAACGTTTGTTGAATTAATACACTAAATGTGAAAATTAAGAAGCCCAAAGCATCATCTGAACTGGTGACAATAAACTGTTATAACTGTTGAGCCCAAAACTCACTGCTGGGCTCAGTGTGCCCATCTGTTACGCATAATCTATTGGCTCACCGTACAGCAGACCCAGGTTGCATTCTGAGTATCTGTAAAGGGCTTTATGGCAGAGCCTGTGAATTGGCTCACTATCCTGCATCTTCCTATACTGCAGAGTCTGGAAAGATTATTTTCCATGCTCTTGCACTTAGGGTCCCGAGTGCTATTTAGTTTCTGCCAATCAGATGCATTTGCTGGAGTTTTGAATGTGGAACTGTAGACCATATAGCTTCATGGGTAGGAGAAGCGAGAGCAAAGCCTGGAACACTTTGTAATTATAAGAAACACCTAACATCTCGGTAATGTAACACCTTGGTGATAAGGGTATGGGGGAGGGATTCAGCTCTCCTAACACGAGAGCTCGAGAGCGGAGACGAAAACATCAGTGATTGGCAGTCTCTACACCTGTGGTGCTAATAGCCACAGGATCACTTCCATAAGAAGCTTCTGGAGAAGTCAGTTGTGGAGCGAGCATGCTATTCTTTCACAAACTTGCTAACTCTGACTCTTTCACTTCTGCCTGCAGGGCGTCTGCCCAGCGTCTTTCCAGGAAGATTGCTAAGATTTACTTTCTTACTAAAACTGTTTCTCTCCCTCAAATACTTTTTCTTCCTCTCTCCCTTCTGTTAAAGCCAGTAGCCCTCAGGCACCTAAGAGCAATTGTTCCCGAGCAAGATAACACAGTGGTCCCCATCTGGACAATAGACGAGCCAGGGCCAGAGACTTGGCCAGTCCCAGCCCCCGACATGGAACTATTAGACAAGGCTAAAAGGAGCACAGAAAGGATGCATGATGTTGGCATGGACCACAGTAGAAGCAGCCTAGTTCTGGGGTCTTCACAGTGGTTTCTGAGTTTACAGAGAGCTTCCTCATTCTGACGGGTCCTTGTCAGCAGCTATAGCCCCAACTTCCCAAGTCCAGAGGCTGCTGGTTGACTTCCAGATAATGGAGTCACATGTAGTAACCCTGGAGCTCCAATTCTAATGTAAAACTCAGGAGCTGAGCCTGGCTCAGCCTACTCCCCATTTATCCTTGTAATCAATTACTTCTCCTAAACCAGCAGGGGGGTACTGTGTTCACAACCAGGCAGGGAACCGTGACCAATACAGGGTCTTGCCAAAGCTTCCCACTCCTAGAAGTGTCCTTGCACCTTGAAGATTCATCCTTCCTTTCCTAGGCCTGACTCTGAGGGCAGAAGTCATACCCTTAGGCAGACAGCTCTTACCTAAGGCCCAGGGACTCCACTAATGTTACAAACAAAGCTTAACTGTAACTCAGTTCCCCAGACTTGTACCCTCCTCCTCAAGGATAGAGGCTCTGGGAGACTTGCCACTCAACTACATTAGCCCCACACATATGAGCTTCTGTGTTTGTACCACCAGAGGAGTCATTACAGCATGCACAATAACTATCTGTCATGAGTAATCCTCTAAGACGACCTGTTCAGCAGCTAGAGCAGCGGTTCTCAACCTGTGGGTCACAACCCCTTTGCAATAATGAAAATACATCCTGCATATCAGATATTTACATTATGATTCATAACAGTAGCAAAATTACAGTTATGATGTAGCAACAAAAATAATTTTATGGTTGGGTATCAACCACAACGTGAAGAACTGTATTAAAGGGTCGCAGCATTAGGAGGCATTAGGAAGGTTGAGAACCACTATCCTACAGAATCTTTTTCATTCATTTCTCTTTTAAATTTAAAAAATTGAGATAAAATTCATATAATGTAAAATTCACCATTTTAAAGTGTATAGTTCATTGGTTTTTACTGTATTCACTATGTTGTGTAACCATCACATTATCTAAATCAAGAACAGTTCTAAAACCCCCAAGAATCTGTCATTATTAGCAGTTAATTCTAATTTTCCCCACTGCCCAGCCTGTGGTAGCTACTGATCTACTTTCTGTCTCTATGGATTTACCTATTGTGAACATTTTACATAAATGAAAACTATTTGACAGGTGGCCTTTGGGGTCTGGCTTTTTTCACTCAGCACAGTATTTTCAAGGTTCATCCATGTTGTAGCATGTCAGTACTTCATAAGTTTTTATGGCTAAATAATATCCCATTTTATGGGTAAAGTATATTTTATCAGCTAATAGATGTTTGGGTTATTTCTACCTTTTGGCAAAAATGAAAAATGCTATTTTCAATAACCATGTATAGCTTCAGCCACTTTTATATTCCCACTGCCTGGTTTAGCGCCTGGCAAAAAGTAGGCAGTCGGTCAATGTTTGCAGAAAAAATGAAGAGTCCAGCTGATTTTTCTCAAGGCCTCCTTCCTCACATAACATGGTAGTGATGCTTCCAAACCAAAGTGCGCCCCTCGGCCGCTTGCCCTTCCTCCTGTCCTATCAGTCTTGCCCTTTTCCCACAAGGGCCAGCTCTGATCTGCAGTGCCCTCTGCTTCTGTGTGTTTCTGCTTTCCTCTTCTTTAGTTCTGACTCACTAACTCTTGCTGTTCTGAGCCATCACTACCAACAGAGGTCCAGTCCTTTTATGACCCAAGTTCCCTTCTTCATATCCTAGATCTACAACTGGTTCTTTGAATTAAAACTGTACATCCTCCACAACAGCACAGCGCAAAAGAAATATACAAGAGCCACATATGTGATTTTTTAAATTAGTAGACTGACATACCCATGTTATTCCAAATAAACATTTTTCTTTTTTTTTTTCTTGAGCAGAGCCTCAAGCAGTCACCCTGGGTAGAGTGCCGTGGCACCACAGCTCACAGCAACCTCCAACTCCTTGGCTCAAGCGATTCCTACCTCTACCTCCCAAGTAGCTGGGACTACAAGTATCTGCCTCAACACCCAGCTATTTTTTGGTTGCAGCCGTCATTGTTGTTTGGCAGCCCAGGCTGGATTCAAACCCACCAGCTCAGGTGTATGTGGCTGGCGCCTTAGCTTCTTAAGCCACAGGCACCGAGCCCCAAATAAATATTTTTTCAATAATTGAATCAAGAATGAGCTTTAACATTTAAGTTTAACTCAATTAAAATTAAAATTCTGTTCCTGAGCCACACTATTCACATTTTAATTGCCCAATGGCTACATATGACTAGTGGTTAACCATACTGGACATTAAAGTTCTGGAAAATAAAGTAACCTCCAAAAATAACTTCCCTAGGCCAAATTAAGACAGTTATTAACTAGAATCTGGAAGAAAATAGGGGCATAAAAAGCCCTGAACACTAAGGACTATGAACTCTGTTCTTTCTTCAGTCAACAAGAATTCACTAAATACCTCCTAGGAAGGAGCATGTCATAGGCCTTATCATCAGAGGAGACACTAACAGGCTGGGAGAGACATGTTGTATTTCATTCACTAACTACAGAATGATTTGAAGGTAACTCAAAATTAAGCCTTTAATACTATTCAATAGGTGAACATCAGTATTCTAGTAGTTGTGCTTCAAACTTCCACTTGAAAGTAAAACATACGGCACATAAAACACATTTCCCCATAGTAAACAGTTTTATAGCATGGTAGTGTTTAAGTTAGCCTCGAAAAATTGATTGGACTGATAATAAAATCGAAATATTATGGGGATGCAAATTTGTTTAAGTCTAAAATCAAGGTTTGGCACCTGTAGCTCAGTGACTAAGGTGCCAGCCACATACACCTGAGCTGGCGGGTTTGAATCCAGCCCAGGCCTGCCAAACAACAATGACAACTACAACCAAAAAATAGCCAAGCACTGTGGCAGGCACCTGTAGTCCCAGCTACTTGGGAGGCTGAGGCAAGAAAATTACTAAAGCCCAAGAGTTTGAGGTTGCTGTGAGCTGTGACACCACAGGACTCTAGGAGGGCGACAGTGAAACTGTCTCAAAAAAAAAAAAAACAAAACAAAACAAACGAAAAAGAAAGAAAAGAAAAATAAGTCTAAAATAAAAACTATGAGTCTTGCTTTTCTAACTCTATAGCATTTACAAAAATATATCCAAATATGTTTTTAACAGACAGTCGTTAAGGTCTTCAGCATGACTGATTAGGCTCAAAGTCCAGCTTTACTTGAGCAACAGAGAAGAGTCAAAAAAGGAGAATGAAGCTGGAATGCTGGCTTCCAAGCCAGAGGGCTCTGAGGGCTTGACGGTAAGGAGCAACTTTCAACCCCAAATAAAAGACACTGACTTCAGACTTTCTTGTTCTAGAAGTCAAAATACTTTTCTCCCTTATGAAAAGGTGAGATGAGGTAGAAAAAGGAACACTTGGAAACAGATGAAGGATTTGGATTCCTAAAAATGTGCCGTGGTATGAGGGATGAGGAATTCAGGAAGGCCACAGGGTGAGGGGAGAAGGAGGATGGAGCAAAGTGAGTCCCTGGGCCAGAACAGGGCCAGCCCTGCTTGACTGGCAGTGAGGCTTCCCATGCATGTGCTGAACTGATGGCTAGAGCTGGAGGTAATGAGCGAAGGAGTCAGGGATGTCATATGGCATGCTGGCTATGCTGAACATTGAATTAAGCTCTTAAAGGCCTGCAGATGCTGGAAAAGGCTATTTTCCCTTGTCTGCATAAAGACTAGACCTGTCTTTATGAACACGAGTGCATTCCATTTCCTTCCTAAAATCTCATTACATACTGTAGAGCAAGAAACTGAAAATTAAATACCTTATCTAGAACTCCTACTATTTCCTGTTCCATTTTTCCAGGCATTTATTTAATCATCTCATCATCTGAGCATAAAGTACATTCATTCCCCCTAAAACTCATTTAGTACCCTTACCACATTTCTCCATCTCCCTTTTCCCTCTGAAGAAGGGTGTATAAGCATCTGACATCACTGGGTTATGAAAATTTCTAAGCCCTCTTCTCTTGTTAATCTACCTTGTCAGTTCATTCTCAGTGAATCTTCAAAGGGCCAAGGGGAAGCTGTCCCTCTTCACCCCACCAAGGGAACCCAGGGACAAGAAGAACTGAAAGGAGAAAAGGTCCTATGTAAGTGTATTTTAGAGGTGAACACTGCTGCTTACCAAAAATCATGACGAGGATAAGAATAACAACACCTAACATTTACTGAGTTTTCTACATAGGACAAACTGTTCAAACTTCTTTACATTTGCATTGTTATATAATGGTCATTTACTGGGGAGAGCTCCATGTGGGATTATTGAATACAACCTAGAGTAAAGAATCAGATGGCCAGGAAGGAAGGGAGAGGCCTTCCCACTGAGGTAGAGTAAGGTATACACACTCTGGGCTTTTTTATCCAATTGGCTCCATCAATTTTAATAACCACTCTCTTCTTGTTCAGTCTCACAGCAAACACCAAAGACCTGGTTTGTCTTTCTAAAACCCACAGTCTAAAAAAACACACTCTCACTGCAGGCACAAACAATATTTGCAGATAATGACTTGCTTTTGGAGTTCAAGAGACCTGCATTCAAGTCCCACTTTGAGCTTCTTAATACTTCTGTAACTTTGGGCAAGTTATTTTTTAATCTTTCTGAATACTTTCATTGTTAATCTCAAAGATTAAAACGAGCTAAATAAACTATCAGAATGTCCTAAATATCCACTACCCCACCCATCACAACCTAACTGGCTCCCTGACAGAAAAGCAAAAAAGAAAACAAAGTAACTCCTTCTCCTCCTTGTTCTCAAACATAAACAATGAAAAAACACTAACCTATCACCACATACCTACCCTAGCCTCAGAAATTAGCAGAAGTCAGCATGGCCCCACTAACAGGAACTAAACTGGTACTAAGACATTTTGTTGAAATACTGGTCAAACTTCTTTTCTCTTATCCTGTTGCATAAAACAAAACAAACAAACAAACAAACAAACCAAAAAACCCCCCAAAACAGATGCTTTGTTTTTTTATCACTGATGAAGTTAATGTAACTTCATTTAGGAATGAAGAGATTAATGTAACTTCATCTTGGAACTCATTTCCCAACCCCCGCTCCTGGGCAAGGTCACCCAGATGGAATCAGTCTATTACAAGGAGACACTCCCTCCCCCACACTTCTGGGCAGCCAGTCTGAAGGGGACCAGCTTCCCCTCCCTTGGTTCTCATGGGCAAGGTCGGTCAGCCTAAAGGGAGACAGTCTATCAGAAACAAACAAGCAGCCCCCCTCTAAAAAAGTCCCCAACCAAAAACAGCTTAGCCAATAGCAACCCCGCCCGACAAAACACCTGATATAATTCTGATACCGGAAAAGTGGCACCCCAGCCAGCTCAGCCGACCAAGGCCTGGGAGACCTGCCACTTCTGTCTTGGTGGCAGCAGCCGACAAAGGAACTGGCAGGCTGGAGCAAGCAGGGGAGCTTTCCTCCCCCACCAGAGGCTCCAGTAGAGC
>CAUYQV010147427.1:0-22123 GCA_963574575.1 Galagoides demidoff
AAATGGGGATAATTCTAGGTAATTTTTTTTTTTTGAGACAGAGCCTCAATCTGTCCCCCTAGGTAGAGTGCCATGGACATCCCAGCTCATAGCAACCTCCAACTCCTGGGCTCAAGTGAGTCTCCTGCCTCTGCCTCCCAACTACAGGCGCCGGCCACAACGCCCGGCCACTTTTTGGTTGCAGCCATCATTGTTGTTTGGGCTGCCTGGGCTGGGGATTCCAACCTGCCACCTTAGGTGTACGTGACTGGCGCCTTAGCCGATTGAGCCACAGGCGCTGAGCCTGGATTTTTTTTTTTTTTTGAGACAAATTCTATGTCACCCTCGTTAGAGTGCTATTGCTTCACAGCTCACAGCAACCTCAAAATCTTGGGCTTAAGCAATTCTCTTGCCTCAGCCTCCCAAGTAGCTGGAACTAAGGCACCCACCACAATGCCTGGCTTATTTTGTTGTTGTTGTTATTGTTGCAGTTGTTGTTTTAGCTGGTCCAGGCTGGGTTCAAACTTGCCAGCCTGGGTTTATGTGGCCAGCACCCTACCCACTGAGCTACAGGCACCGCCCAATCACTTAGAAATGTAAATGAAATGTTTTAAATGCAAGCTTGACCCTTGACTGTCACAAAGCTTGCAGTCACAAAAACAGAGAAGAGAGATATTTAAATTATTTTTCTAGCACTTCCAATTGGATTTCAACTTATCAAAACCAATCAACTAATCTTTTCTACCTCAGTTAATGACGACTCCATTATTCAAGATGCTCAAGTTGAAAGATGTCAGAAAATCCTATTGACTCTACTCTTAAAACATATAATCAAAAGCAAAGTAAATCAAGACTCAAAGAGGGGCTCAGTACCTGGAGCGCCAGCCACATACACCAGAGCTGGCAGGTTCAAACCCAGCTCAGACCTGCCAAACAATGACAACTACAACCAAAAATTAGCCAGGCATTGTAGTAGGTGCCTATAGTCACAGCTACTTGGGAGACTGAGGCAAAAGAATCTCTTAAGCCCAAGAGTTGGAGGTTGCTGTGGGCTATGATGCCACAGCTCTCTACTGAGGGCAACAGCTTGAGACTCTGTCTCAAAAAAAGAAAAAAAAAAGACTCAAAGAAGTTAAGTAACTAGTCTAATTATATGGTTAACAGTGGCATAGCCAAAACTCTGTATGGACAGTCTAACTCCAGAGCCCAGACTTTTAATAATTAGGAACATTACCTCCTGAAAGAAATTAAAACCTGCCTAAAAGCTGATCTATTATTACAAGGCAAGACTAAAGTCAGGAATAATATAGGCACATTCTACAAATTTGTGCCAAAGTCACTAATTTAGCAATATATAATAAAATACAGTACATCCAGAAAAGCTAGTAGGAAATATATTATTAATGTTCAGAATTAAATACATTTAATATTTCCCTTTCATTATGGTTATGTATTTTGATAATAACATTTTTTTTTTATTTGAGGCAGTGTCACTTTGTTGCCCTGGGAAAGTACCACAGCATCATAGCTCACAGCAACCTCAAGTTCTTGGGCTTAAGTAATCCTCTTGCCTCAGCCTCCTGAGGAGCTGGGACTACAGGCACCTGCCAAAGCGCCTGGCTAGTGATAATACATTTTTAAACATCATTTTTTTTCCCTTAGCCACTATACTTTGAAAAGGAATATATGAAAGTTTTCTTTTCTTTTTTTTTTTTTTTTTTTTTTGTGGGTAGAGTGCCATGGCATCACAGCTCATCGCAACCTCCAACTCCGGGCTCAAGCGAATCTCCTGCCTCCACCTCCCAAGTAGCGCCCGCCACAACGTCCCGGCCATTTTTTGGTTGCAGCCATCATTGTTGTTTGGCGGGCCCGGGCTGGGGATTCCAACCCGCCACCTTAGGTGTATGTGGCTGGCGCCTTAGCCGATTGAGCCACAGGTGCCAAGCCTAAGAAAGTTTTCTGAAGAAAATTGAGGGATGATTATTAAGAACAATTTCTAGGTAAGTTAGAGTGTAATCTAAAAGGCAAGGAGGCATATCTATTTTGTTGTTATACACCCATAGATCTAACATATAATAGATTATACATCATTCCACAAATCACCCACTTCCCACTTAATACCTGTTAATGTTACTACCATCTCTCTCTCTTTTTGTTATTGCAGTTTGGCTGAGGCTGGGTTCAAACCTACCACCCTCAGCATATGGGGCTGGCACCCTACACACTGAGCCACAGGCGCCACCCATCTCTTAAGTATATTATTGAAACACTCTTCTTACTGGTCTCTCTGCCTCCATCTTTGTCTCCTTGTCTCTTTCCAACACACAGCTAGAATAATCCTTTTACAAAAAGCCAGATTATCTTATTCCTTTGCTCAGAACCCAATGGCTTCCCAAGCCCATCAGAGGAAGGTCAAAGTCTTTACGATAGCCCAGAAGGCCTGTCATCTCCCCATCCGGTTACTACCTCTGACTGCCTTGTTATTCGTTTCCTTTATTCCATGCCAGCATCCTTGCTGCTACGCCAGGCCCAATCCCACTCTAAGGCTTTTGCAGACTTAGACCAAGCAGATGGCAAGCTCTACCTCACATCTACGCGGCTTTCATCTATTTCACACTTCTGCTAAGTGTCATCTTCTACCCCACCCACTTTATTTAAAATTGCAAACTGACCATTACCCAACTATCCTTACTCTTCTTTTTTTTCCACAGGATTTTATCACACTTCTGATTGGCATATAATTTAATGATGTGTATGGATTATGTTTCTAAAGACTGGTGCAAGTCAAGTGCTCAGCATGGTATCTAGCACATAAACGAATGATTCTTTATATCCCACGATACACAATATGCAATTACTGCGTATAGGCCATGAAATACTAGACTTAGCTTGAATGAGGATGCTTACCCGAGCATACAGCCTATGTAGTTATCAGATCCATAACTAAGACAAATTGATATATACACCAAAGGCCTAACAGTACTTTATCTCCAAGGAGGAAACTGTCCTTTAGATAGTGGCCAAGGGGATTTACCTTTATTGTAATATTACATTTTTTTCAACAAGATTTAGTGCGTGTATAATTGACAATGAGTACAAATTTAAAAACAAAATAGTAATGAGAAGTTTTGAAAGTACCAGGAAGAAAAGTGAAAGGGAGCAGGATTTTTTTCATCCTGAATATAAGAACAACTTTAAACCCAGAGTAATACAAAACGGCCTTAAATGCAGGATGAAAGTTGGTGCTTCTAAGTGCTCATAATAAAATTAGATATCCTTAAGCTATTTTACCCCATTGTAAAATAGCTTAACAATTTTAAATGAATTTTTTTTTAAAGATGGTCCTACCCTAGTGTGAGAAGTAAATCCATAGCTTATCATTGTTCATTTCAATCCCATGATTCTGTAGTGCCTAAAAATTCACAATTTTTAAAGACAGAGGACACGGAAAAATTAAACTTTAACACTCAAAGTGTTATTTTTAGAATTCTGCCTTAAAACTTTTTCCCTCAGCAACAGATAATTGAAGGGGTATGAATCAAAACGAGGTGTTTGAAATTCCAAGTCCATTTTTATTAATATCACTACCAAGGATTTTACCTGGCTTACCCCCACTTCACTTCAAGCCTAGTATATTTGATATTGCTTTATTAAATAAGTAAACTCTGCTTGGTTTCTAGGCCGTAATTGAACAAATTACAGTTTCAAACCAGTGAAGATAAATAAATCCACTTCAATCAGAATATAGTATGTTTACAATACGAGTATGATGCTGTCAGACTTCATTTAACATCGATGTACTAGTTTGATGGGTAACCTAATAAGAGAAACGTCTTTGTGTATTCATGCATTTTTTTCATGTAATTTTTAAAAAATTTACAAAAGCTGGAACCGTGGAGCTTTTCTATAAAGATTTATGAAAGATGGTCTTCCAATATTAGTCAGAACAAAACCTAAAGCAATTCATACAGTAAAGAGCCACTTACTGTAAGCTTAAAAAATAATGTTCAAGTATCTTTTCCATTTGTCTTTCAGTGGTATCTAACTAGCATTTATACAGTAGTTTTGAGTAAGTGGTTTTTACAGGGCAAAATGGCTATAATTTCTACAGTCTTCCCAATGGATCTTTCCCCCCAATACTACATTATACCCTTAACAAACGTGCTACTGAAGAAATGTAACATTCAATTTGCTGGTCTTAATCTTAAAAAAAGTGAACCTAATTTTCCTGTAGAATATTTTATCAACACAAATATAGAAAATTCTGCATTCTCACAATTGTGTCATCATTAGATAAAAATTCATCTAGGCAAAATAGTATTTATGTTTCCATTTTATTTTTTTTAAGAATTAAACTGCCACCTCAGTAGTCTTAAGAGCAATATAATGAAACATACATACATTTAATTTAGACTTAAGTCCATCATAGCTTCAAAGGCTTCCCTGAAATAAGACTGGGATTCACATCTTTTTTCCTTAAGAAAAGAAACACTAACAGTAATTTTATTATCCTTCTACCCACCCACCCTCATTCAAACAATCGTAACTGATGAATTCAAGTCTAACACTCTTTAAAAATTTTGTCTGGGACAAGACATTCATCTGATCTGCCTCCCTTATAACATTTCTTACATCTAATTGAAAATAAATCATTTTTTAAAAAGCCTACAAGATTTCTCTTAACATGAAATTTTATCATGATACTGACTTTTTTGTCCAATACATAGGCTAAGGGGTTTCTTACCACATTCAACTCTAGTGAATTTCAGTAAAAGCATGAGGGGTCTTCATAGATAATTGAGATGCTTTAAAATGAATTTAGCTATTTTCTTATTACACACAAAAAAGAATGGTTTGGATTTTTAACAGTAATATTTTAACAGCCCCTAAACAGGGATGTGAAAAGGAATCAAGTTTGCACCAGTCCAAGTACCTACAGTAATATGATAGAAGCACTCACCACCAATTATTTCACACTATTTCACTCCCATGCTTTTAATAACAAGCATTTCTCACTAGAAATATTGCATTAACACTGGACTTCCAAACTAAGTGTAAAAAAAATCACTTGCTTAACTTAGAAGAAAAACGTGTATTGGTTACCGTTAGCCAGTCAAGCTTGAAATGGTCATTTATATTATTTCTAACTTCTGCTCTAAGTTCAGAAATGATTTTGCATCTGATCATCCAAGATGGGAATTTGTTTTGCCTGTACCTGACAGAATAAAATGGCAAATTAGTAATCAGTTCATCCTTTGTCAAAAAGAAATGTTCTAAATTTATACACTATAAACTATCTAATAAATGATATCTGCATACTACACATTTCATGTTTATATTATGCACCATTTTAGAGGGGAGGAAAAACTTCACAGGGATTTATTCAAAGGATATAGAATAATATCCTAAGAAGGTTGATTTATACATTGTAAGTGGTCATCTTAGCTGGACTATCATAAGCCCCTATAATGCAAAAGCTGACTCTAAAGGCACCGTATAAAGCACTGAAATTCACAATTTAGCCATGACTTTTCTCTTATCCAATACAAAATTACCTGGTCGTCTTTACTGTTGACTCCATGCTAAAATGTTCCGAGTTTAGACTGCTTTGCCAACAAGGATTAGGGGATAATAGTTTTTAAATTTCAAGTTAGAGGAAAAATCCTATCACACAGCAATGAAACCTGAGCAAATGCAAGTTTGTGATTACAAGAATATGTCCTTCATTAATTGATTATTCAAATTCCTCTATGGCATTCAAACCATAGTTTACAATTCAATAAACAAGAGCCCACTTAAATAGGAATTATATAAAGCCTATTCAGCCCTAAATATTTAGTTTAAGACAATGAACAGAGTAGAACACAATTCATCTAAATAACACCATTTAAACAGTCCTATAAAATAACGTTATTGAAGATTAGTATGTGTGGTGCATCGTGTGATTCCAACCATTCAGTAAAAAAGCATTAATGAGTAACAGCACCCCCCCCCCACCAACTTGAAGCCTGTAGAGTGGATTACTTTGGCCCTATCTTTCCAAATAATTAGTAATACCTTTTAATATTATAAACATAAATACATCTCAGTACTGGAATTCCAATGTATTTTGGTGCTCCTGAGGCTGCCTAAAAATGACAAGGCATCCATGTGAAGTGCATTGTATACTTATTATACCTTAAAATTTCAGTGCCTAAAATGTGAAATAATTCTCTATCGTTTAACAGTCTGCCTTATAGCAAATTCTAGTAGATTTTTACTTTTAGGATTTTATTGTGACTTTGGGAAATTAGTGGTAAAACATATGGTTTTTAAAAACAGTATGTGGCTGTACTTAAAGTCACATAAAAATAGCATTTTTTACAACCATATTGAAATTTAATCCTTTTACACAGGTTAACAAAATGTATCACAAGAAAAACTAAACATTGGGTTTAACAAAAGCAATACTTTTGAAAGTGGAACAATGAAAAGTTTTTTCAAATCTTTTACAAATGGTCACCTCTGGGTCAATTTACCACTCTAGGGGAACAAAATTGTTAAAATATAGCTGTGCTCAACTGAGCCACTTATCTGCATTACAGTATAGTACTTGAAATCAATCCTAAGGTCAAGATTTAAAACCACTTTAAGAGATAAGACCCTATGTGATTTACAGCTACCTCCGTAAGAGGTACTTTTCCTTCCCAAAAGTCAAAGCTTAATTAAAAGATTGACTATACATAAGGTTTTTTCCTTATCACATCTTCAGTTCAAACCACTATTATCATTGGTAATATGGTCTGTATCTTGTCTGATCTGGATGAAGTGGTCCAGGAAGTGGGGTTTGAGAAGGCGGGCCCTGCATTCGTGGAGGAGGAGGTGGCCCTCTCGGTGCAGGCCATATACCAGGACTCATTCCCCCTGGCTGTGTAAATGGAGGACTCAGAGTTCCTTGATCTTCAGTGAACTGGGGTAAAGAGCTGGGATTGTAATGGTGAGGAGGGGGTGCAGTTACAGGTGGACCGCCATGCTGAGGTGGGGGAGGTCCTGGAGGAGGATGATTCATATAAGGTGGCATCTGGGCAATCATATGTCCAGGGGGAGGGGTTATTGGTGGTGGAGCAGAGGTCATTGGTGGAGGTGGAGCTTGGCTATACACCAAGTGAGGAGTACCTGCAGCCTGGGGAGGATGTGGCATTGGATGGCTTATTGGTGGTGGAGGAGGTGGGGGTGGTGCATAATGTTGCTGTGGAGGCATAATATGATGAGGGTGCGATACCACTGGTTGGCCCTGATATTCAGGATGATGGTGGGCAGGTGCCGGGGCAGGAGGAGGTGGTTCTCTAGCACCTGAATTTGAGTCATCCTGAATAGGGACAGTTATTAAATTGCTGTGTTTTCTTGTTGAAATACGAAAGGTTTCCTGACTGACTGAACGAGGTGGAGGTGGAGCCATGGACAATTCTGCTGGAGGAGCACGAATATCCTCATGTGGCTGATTATAGTGCTCATGTGGCACATGCTGCAAAGGAGGTGGTGGCATCATGATGTGCTGCTTTGGCGGAATATGGCTCATATGGTGCTTGTCTGGTGGCATTATAAAACGATCAGGGATTTCAGTTGGTGGTGGGGCAATAGGAGGATGAACATTTTCAAGTGAAGCACAGGTAACAGGTTTTCCAGCTCTCATATGGCGATGGTTGATATGAGCCTGTAAGTCTCTCTGAGACAAATACGTTCTCTTGCACCCTTGAACAATGCTACACATGAAGAGAGAACCTCGTGTACACTGCTCAATTCTCTGCACAGGATCACTACAGCTAAATCAGAAGGGGAAAAAAATAAATTTACTAAGAAGAGAATATAAAAATAATACAGTAATTTTCAAAAATATACCTATTCCAAAAAATAGTTAAATAAGATATGGCAAAAAGGTCACAGTTAAAAATTATAGTTAACTCCACATGAACCTTTAATCCTCTCTACCTTGTTATGTGCTAGCCATTAAGTATCAGCATTTCTGTCAACCTCTAAACCCTTGATATCAGACTAGGTTTTAAAAAGAGACCTTATTCTTCCCAAGACCTAGAATTTATCTAATTTTCTCAAGCAATTCTATGCTTTGCTTCCATTTGCAAAAAAAAAAAAAAAAAAACATACAAGGACATACCAAAGAATTAATTACTTATAATCATGAAATCCACACTGGTATAGTATTATTATGCAATAAGCATTATTAGTATTATTATGCAATAAGCATCTGTTGAGCAAATACTAAGAGGAAGACACTTCAGGGGTCCTCAAATTTTTTAAAGAGGGGGCCAGTTCACTGTCCCTCAAACCACTGGAGGGCCGGACTGTGGGCCCCAGGACAAGTCAGCTGCTAAGCAAGACAGGCAGCGGCGGCAAAAACACCTGGCGGGCGGGATAAATGTCCTAGGTGGATTGAATGTGGTGCATGGGCCGTAGTTTGAGGACGCCTACACTAGATGCTGTGATCAGCCTCATTATCAGAGTTGGCCCTGATATTCAGTAAAAAACATTAATGAGTAATAGCATCCCCCCCACCAACTTGAAGCCTGTAAAATTGATTACTTTGGCCCTATCATATTACTTATGATAAATTTAACATAAACGTTTTATTTATTTATTTATTTATTTTTGAGACAAAGTCTCACTTTGTCACTCCCAGTAGAGTGCTATGGCGTCATAGCTCTCAGCAACTTCAGACTCTTGGGCTCAAGCAATTCTCTTGCCTCAGCCTCCCAAGTAGCTGGGACTATAAGCACCCACCACAACGCCCAGCTATTTTTAGAGACAGGGTCTCACTGTACCTCAGGCTGGTCTTAGAACTCAAGAGCTCAGGCAATCTGCCTGCCTCAGCCTCCTAGAGTGCTGGGATTACAGGCATGAGCCACCACACCCGACCAAAATAAACAATTTAAATTCAAACCATGACTATCTAGAGTCCCTTAAGGAAGGAGTTTTTCTGAATTGTCAGTCAAATGTGCTCCTATGAAGGAGCACTTTCTAAATTGTGAGCATTAAATTTAACTGAACGTTTTAATGACTCAGGATCAAAACTTCATTTCAGTGTATTTAATCCACTCTTGCCTTTAAAGTCTTCTTAACGTAGTGGAAAGAGGACTAAGCTAGGAATACAAAGATCTGAGACCTAGTATTGCTTCTCTAATTTGAAGAAGTAATTTAACTGTTTTCGTATTTGCTTTTTCAAAATGGGGCTAAAGTATCTATTCTACCTAACTCATAATGGTTTTATATCTATTTCATATTACTTAAAAGTATTCTCAAGATCAAATGAAACAACGAAAGTGACAAAATTTGGTTTACTAGTTAAGCACTACATATATACAAATATAAGCTATTACCACTGGCTATGTGTGTCAGGTCATTTGAACTATATTAAATGGTTCTATGTTCTTGATTTTGAGTTGTTCCTATTTTTTCATTCTTGCTATAAGGCTGGCATTCATTATTGATATTATGCTTCCCTTCACTGGCCATTTGGCACACTTATCATGTTTTGCTTCTAATTCACTACAGACTTGAAAACATCTCTACGTTAACAGGATGTAAGGCACTTTCTTTTGGTTGATGCTTAAAAGCGGTAGTACATAATATTTATATTAACTTTTTTGTTGTTGTTTGTTTTTTGAGACAGAGCCTCAGGCTGTTGCCCTGGGTAGAGTGCCATGGCATCACAGCTCACAGCAACCTCCCATTCCTGGGCTTAAGCAATTCTCTTGCCTCAGCCTCCCAAGTAGCTGGGACTACAGGCACCTGCCACAATACCCAGCTATTTTTTGGTTGTAGCTATCGTTGTTTGGCAGGCCTGGGCTGGATTCGAACCCTCCAGCTCCGGTGTATGTGGCTGGCACCTTAGCCACTTGAGCTATAGGCACCAAGCCTATATTAACTTTGGTTGTCATTTTTTCACTTCCTGATCAGGGTCTGTAATCCAGATAGGATTCTGTCCTAAAATAGCCAATGACCAGGCAAGTGAGATGCTTACTAGAGTTACTTTAGTACCTTGAAAACAATTTCCTTTTAAACATTAACATTGTAACACTATATGAAATAAAAAAAATTTTTGGAGACAGAGTCTATGTCACCCTTGGTAGAATGCTGTGGCATCACAGTTCACAGCAACCTCTCTTAAGCGATTCTCTTGCCTCAGCCTCCCAAGCAGCTAGGACTACAGGTACCCACCAGGATGCCTGGCTATTTTTTTGTTGTAGTTGTCATTGCTGTTTAGATAGCCGGGACCGGGTTCAAACCCGCCAGCTCTGGTATATGTGGCCGGTGCCCAGCCACTGAGCTATGGATATCCAGCCAAGAGAAAACTTTTGAAAGTCCTTTATATGTTTTATCACATCTGAAATCCTTTAATCAAATTTACTATATAACTTAAAGTGAATGTATACCATGTCAGAAAATTAGGCATTTAGAGAAGAAAACACCCTAAACAAGTGATATGTACCTCTAATTTCATAACTCTTCCAAATTATTATTCTATAGAAGAAATATTCTTTAAACTCACAGTATAGTATAAAAACACACCAAGAGAATTTGTTGTCACAATCCTAGCACTCTGGGAGGCTGAGCTAAGTGGATTACTTGAGCTCAGCCTGAGCAAGAGCAAGACCCCATCTCTTCTAAAAATAGAAAAATTAGCCAGGTGTGGTGGTACATGTCTGTAGTCCCAGCTACTCAGGAGGCTGAGGCAAGAGGATCCCTTGAGCCCAGGACTTTGAGGTTGCTGTGAGCTATGATGTCATAGCACTCAAACCCAGGGTGACAGAATGAGACTCTCAAAAAAACAAACACAAAAGAAGTTTCATAGTCTTTCATAAGTCTTCCTTTTTTAACTGATAAAAATTTCTGTTTTATTCTCGTTTCTTCAAAATGGACCTAGATGTTTATAACTTGTTTGATGAATCTATGTCATGTATTCTAAGATATACTCAAGACATAAAGACATAATGATCAGATTTGAAGGTATTAAATAAGAGCTTATACTTATATAGTGCTTACTATATGCTAGGTATTATCTATCTATCACCCACCTATCTGTCTATCTATCACTCACCCAAGGAGGTAGGTATTATCAGCCTCATTTCACAGATAAATAGTTTATGTCACATCACTAATAAAAGGTAGAACAGGGATTTGAACCCTGGAATTCTAATTCTGTTGTCTTTGCTCTCAATCAGTATGCCATATTACTTCTCTAGTGTCCCATTAAAAACAAAAACTTTTGGTTTATACTAATTCTATGATGACAAATATATTTCTTCATTTTGGCCAATTTGGATTGTCTGATACTGGCCATGTAGCCCTTATATATTAAAAAAAAAAAAAAAAGCGTGGTGGCTCCCACCTATAACCCTAGCATTCTGGCAGGCCAAAGTGGGTGGACTGCTAGAGTTTGAGGCCAGTGTAAGAGCAAGGCCCTGTTTCTACTAAAAACAGAAAAAAATAGCCAGGCATTGTGGTGGGTGCCTATAGTTGCAGCTACTTGAGAGGCTGAAGTGAGAGGATAGCTTGAGCTCAGGAGTTGGAGGTTGCTGTGAGCTATGATGCCATGACAGTCTGGGGCAACAAAGTAAGACTGCCTCAAAAAATAAATATATAAAACAATGGCCAAAACCAACTCCGGGCTCACAGAGAAAGATTTGCCATGTTTCCATATTTTATCTACTACCTGGTTTACATCACCCCCTAACCTTTAACCTAATTTGCAAATCATTATTCTACAAACATTACTGTTTAAAAATGTAATGATGATCTTATCTTACCCTGGACACATTTTATCTCCTTTTTTTTCATGTAAAATAGCACAATCGTAGCAAAAAACATGTTTGCATGGAATCTGTAAACAAAGACACCATAGTTAAGCATACTAAAACAAATTATTGCCACAAAAAAATAACAGTAAGCTTAGTGACACAGAAGGCACTTGAGAAATACTTGATTAAATGAGCATTTATTAAGTACTAATTATATAAAAGCAGCAATTTTTTTTCAATTACAAACCCTTTTCATAATGTGATGAAATTTCTGGCCCTTTCCCCCAATAAATGCATACATGCACATATACTTTCTGGAAGTGTAAATCCTATAAATTGCCACTCATAGTCTCTGAAGGCTAAAAGCTCCTGAAGAAATTGTAATTATGTTTTATTTTTTTCTATTTCTCCTGAAATTATTCCAAAATAATAAAATAACAAGTATCAGGGCGGTGCCTGTGGCTCAAAGGAGTAGGGCGCTGGCCCCATATGCCAGAAGTGGCAGGTTCAAACCCAGCCCCAGCCAAAAACAACAAAATAAAATAAAATAAAAAGTATCTCCTACATTTAATACAAATAGTATTTTCTTCTGGTAGTCTTACGTTAACAAACTTTTTTAAAAATCTAAAAACAAATCAAAAGGGCACAGCAAAATGATGTTAAAAGCACATATTTAAACTCACAGCCCACTACTATCGTTTTGTGATGGTATACAGAAAAGCAAGGATACAATGCACACCTTCCATCATCACAGATATACTACTGACTTCAATTATTTTTCAATCTTTTCTTCAGAAATGATATGTTAAAATTAACATAACATTACAGTTAGGGCTGTGAACTTTTTTAATGATTAGAATGCAATTTTCGAAAATTAAAAATTTTTTTATTCAGTTTTAGAAAAAAATTATGGCCTTCCGAAATGAACTGATTTTATTCTGTTCTACTAGAAAAACATTTTTCCTTAATAAACTAGAATAAATGTAAACTGGTTGGTATCAAATAGGCCAAAGAAACTGTTTAGTTTTCAGAAGTTAGCGTCCTTAATTAATAAAGTAATATATTATAAGAATTCAAGAATTTGTCAAGATAATCATATTAAATTCATAGTATTCCAAAATCTCCCTCAGTTATTTCATACTTACAAACTTAGTCATTACACAATGAAAAACCTATGTACTTAAATTTCAGAATTCTACCACTAGACAAATGACCACATTTATGAAGACAATATTTAATTATGCTTACCATTCGTCCATAGATTTTAATAGGCAATCCACATTTGTCACAGAAATGAACTGGTGTATCATCCTTTTCACCTAAGATGTTAATCTGTTGAAATGATATAATTAAAATTTCCTTCTTAAGCAACTCTAAAGATGATATCTATAATTTACACAATGAATTAGCGTTTCATGGAAGTTTAAACAATTATGAACAGAGGTTTCTTGGCATAATCCCCACGTACTCCCCAGCATTAGCTGTACTACCATTAGTTTTATTTTTCTTCTTAAATAGCATTAATGGTTATTGATCTTACTCTAAATTACTTAGAATTATTTTTGGAAATAGGGCATTAATAAATAAATGATGTGTGTGTGCTAAAAATCATAGCTATAATAAAAGTTCATTCCAGACATTCTTTATGTGTTTTGCATTGCTCCAATGAAACATTTTAATTACTTAATACTTCAAATATTTTATGGTTCTAACAAAATTTTTCATTTTAAGCTATACCTGAAAGTCCCAAAAAAGGTGTCCCGGAAATCTTCGCTGATTTCCAAACAGTTCACCCCCTTTACAGTCATACCGTTCTTCTTCATTATAATCAAATCCTTCTGAGGAAAGAAAGTGTCACTCATTAACTTTTCAGATCTCAAATTTTACTCTGAAAAAACATGTACATGGCAAAATAGTCCTATTCACTGAAAAGTCCATCTAATGCCTTTCAAAGCTCATTCTAAGAACAAGATAATCAAGACTAGATTAAAATACCAACTAGAAGCGATCTTTGTGATTTAGTCCAAATTACATCATAACTGAGATTTTACCATATGGAGATTTATAACAGATAAGATTAGTGACAAAGTCAGGAATAGACCTCAGATCTTCTGACATCTATTCAAGTACTCTTATCAATTCACTAGACTATATCTAATATAAAACTTTATTGACTATAATCATCATGCTTGTTGTGTAATTTAAGATAATAATCACCACTCACTCTACTCTACCTATAAAAGTGGCATCATGCTGCAAGAGAATGATTTTATTGCCAAAAGAATATAAGGAGAACAAAGCATTCTGCAGATTTTCTTCTTATGACTTAATAAATCAGGTATCCTCTTCAGACCTAAATGGGGTGTGATTTTTAGAAACATTCAACATGTTCATATTTTATCCTATCAGTTAAAACCTCTCCCCAGTTAATCACCCACACAGCAAGAGCTATACCATATCTTCTTATATATCCTTTTGTATACTGCATATATCAATAAACTTAAGATAATATGAAGATCAAATAGGCTCAATTTCTCTGGCCTAATTAAAAAATTTATACCCATCCTTTCATGCCATACAAAAGAACAGAAAACTAATGAACAGTCTGATGAGAATTCTAGGTAGAATCCAATTACCTAAAGTAAAGCTGAGAAGACAAATATATCCCTCCAAGGTGCCAGGCTTCTCACGACTCTTTTGGCCCTAGAACTGGTAAACAGAGTAGCCAAGCACACAGGTTTTAACTTTACCCACATGGCTAACTTACACCACCTAAACACAGAAACACACACACACAGACAATGATGCAAGTATACTGCTATTTAATTACCTCCAATACAAACATATAGTTAGTTCAAAGTCAGGGTGCTCTTATAGGTTATTCCTAAATGTCCCTAGGTTCCTATATGGGCCACTTATTACTTATAAAAGCTGGTGTGATCTAAAATTCAAAGTAAAGAAAATCAAATTTTCAAAGAAAATTATTGAGGTCAACAGCAAAGAAATTAAGAGCACTTTTAACCTGTACTTCAATCATTAAACTATATACTATATATTTGTATAGATACCATACTGCCCCCTAAATTCAAAATTTTGATTAATAACTAGGGAAAAAAGAACAAATTTTTAAGGTGACTCAAAAGTATCCAAAAATTATCTTCACTTCAGTTTATTCTATTAAGAGAGAAACTAGTTAATGGTAGTTCCCTCTACAGAGGGAATACATGAGAGGAAAAGGATAGAGAGGAATTTGCCTTGTTTGCATTGCTTGAATTACCGCCATAACAATGTATCTGTACATTACTGTGTAGCTTTTTTTTCTTTAAAGCCAAGAGCAGGAGGTAACTCTAAATTACAAAGAATGCAGTAGCTGCCCTAGATTTTTACTATTACAATTTATAACACTTAGACTTCAAACATACTTAGTCAACATATGCAGGTGGCCAAAATAAGGAACTAGGCCAGCTGTACTGATAAGTGCATGTGGTGTATGTGTGGTCTGTGAAATAATTAAGGAGGTGGTCAATATAGGGAGGTGGTCAACTATGGAGGTGCTACCATACAGACGAATAGTTGGAACAGAACAGAAAGTCTAGGCTGGGAGCCAAGCGCAGTGGCTCACACCTGTAATTCCAACACTTGGGAGGCTGAGGCAGGTAGACTGCCTGAGCTCACAAGTTCAAAAGCAAGGCCACATCTCTGAAAAATAGCCAGGTGTTGTGGCGAGTGCCTATAGTCCCAGTTACTTGGAAGGCTGAGGCAAGAGAATGACTTAAGCCCAAGAGTTTGAGGTTGCTGTGAGCTAAGATACCATAGCACTCTACCAAGTGTGACCAAGTAAGACTCTGTCTCCAAAAACAAAAAAGAAAGAAAGTCAGTCTAGGCTGGGTGTGGTGGCTCTTAGAAATCTGGAAGGCTGAGCTGGGGAGGATCACTTGAGGTCAAGAGTTCAAGCAAAGCCTGAGCAAAAGCAAGATAACATCACTAAAAATAGAAAAAAAATGATGAGGCATGGTGGTGCATGCCTGTAATCCCAGCTAATTAGGAGGCTGAGGTAGGAGGACTGCTTGAGGGAGGTTGCAGTTAGCTATGATGATGCCACTGTACTCTAGCCCAGGTGACAAGAGTGAGACAAGAAAGGAAAGAGAAAGAAGGAAAGGGAAGGGAAGGGGATGAGAAGGACAAAGAAGGGGAGGGGAAAGGAAAGGCATGGAAAAGAAAAGGAAGAAAGAAAGGGAAATCTAGAAATATACACAAATACTTTCAGAACTCTAATTCATATGATAACAGAATTCCTATTCAACAGCTGGAATAATGGCTACCTGTTTTAAAGAAAAAATAAGTCAAATGCCACTTTTTATTTTTCTTAATAACCAAATACATATCCATAAATGTTCCAAAGCAATAAACTTTTTCTACAAAAGTACACAGAGCAAACATCATGGGACATATGGTCTGAATCACAATTATTTAACTCTGCCATTATAGTACGAGAGCCATATGTAATCCTGAAATGAATGGGTATGGCTATGTCCCAATAAAACTTTATTAATAAAAACAGGGCCATATTTGGCCCACAAGCCATGGTTAGCTGATCTGTATTGAAAGGTAAGATGGGGGCAGCACCTATGGCTAAAAGGAGTAGGGTGCTGGCCCCATATGCTAGAGGTGGCAGGTTCAAACCCAGCCCCAGTCAAAAACTGCAAAAAAAAAAAAAAAAAAAAAAAAGGTCAGATGGAAAAACTGTCTTATACTCATAGAGTAAAAGAACCCTTTCTAAGAATGCCACAAAACCCCAAATTCTTAACAGCAGAGACTGGATAGCAGATACCTCTCTAGAAAGAATCTTCGAACTTCTCTACAATAAAAGTTTTATATATAAAATTCAAAAGACAAATGGGGAATATATACAATTTATAAAAAAAGCCAATTTTATTAATTTACAAAGAACTCATAAAAATCAAGAGAAAACTAATGAAATAGAAAAATGGGAATAGAATATGAGCAGGAAGATTCTAGACAAAAGAAATGCCCAATGCTATGAAAAATATGCAAAGTCACTCATAATTAAAGAAATTTACATCAAAACAAAATTTGTAAAAGGTCACTAGTAGTAGTACTCCATATTAGTGTGTGGCCATACCAATTAACATTCAAGTACCTTTTTTGAAGAGCAATTTGACAGTAACTGTCAAATTCTAAAATACACAATATCTACTGAGTTATAAAAGGTCCAAATTTGTGCAAAGTTACAAATTCAACAAAGTATACATACTAAACTATACGTAGAAGGATAGTATAACATTGTTTACAACAGCAAATTAGAAAAATTGCTAAATAAATTATGATTTATCCACAAATGAAATATCTAAACCTCCTTGTTAATGAGGTCTATTTATATGTACTGACAAGACATTTCAAATGCATATACATTTGTATTTCAAATGCACACTACTTCTCTATAAAGTCTTTTTTTTTTTTTTTTAGAAGGAGTCTCAAGCTATCCCCCTGGGTAGAGTGCCATGGCATCACAGCTCATAGCAACCTCCAACTCCTGGGCTCAAGCAAGTCTCCTGCCTCTGCCTCCCAAGTAGCTGGGACCACAGGCACCCGTGACAACGCCCAGCCATTTTTTTGGTTGCAGCCATCATTGTTGTTTGGCAAGCCCAGGCTGGGGATTCGAACCCACCACCTTAGGTGTACGTGGCTGGAGCCTTAGCCGATTGAGCCACAGGCGCCGAGCCTGAAGATTTTCTTGATTTGCACACATACACACACCATTTGCTCCCTCCTGCCCCAGGAAAAGGCAGAACCCAATCCCTGCCAAATAGATGTTCATCCTCCTGAGGGAGAGGCTCCTTCCCAAAGCTCATTTGTTCATTTAAAACATAGATCTCAAAGTGTATCATCCCATTTCTGGGAAAAGACTCAAAAGAATTGATGATAACACTGAAGTCTCTGGAGTGGAGGAACTGAGGGTGAAGGGCAGGAAGGGAGGAGTTTCTTTTCTCTGGAAGAGTAGAAAGGGGTGGGCTTTCTGTTGCATATTGTTCTGTCCCTTTTGAATGGGAACTGTGTAGATATATTACCTACTCAAAAAAAGATTTAAATAAGGTCTCAGTGCCCATAGCAGTGGTCATAGCGCTAGCCACATATACCAAGGGAGGTGGGTTCGAACCCACCCAGGGAAAGCTAAACAACAACAACAAAAAATAAAATAGCTGGGCATTGTGGCAGGCACCTGTAGTCCCAGCTACTTGGGAGGCTGAGGCAAGAGGATCACTTAAACCTAAGAGTTTGAGATTGCTGTGAGCTGTGATGCTACAGTACTCTACCAAGGGTGATAGCTTGAGATTCTGTCTCAAAAAAAAAGGACTGCTTGAGCCTGAGAGTTTGAGGTTGCTGTAAGCTATGGCAAAGTGAGACTCGGTTTCAAAAAAAAAAAAAAAAAGAAATGCAGGGGCAGCGCCTGGCTCAAAGGAGTAGGGCGCCAGCCCCATATGCTATAGGTGGCAGGTTTAAACCTACCTCCGACCAAAAATTGCACAAAAAAAAGAAAGAAAGAAAAAAAGAAATGTAGATTCTCAGGTCCCCACCCAGACTGAACTAGAAACTGGGGCTGGAATCCAGAAATCTGTATTTGAATAGTCTCTCCCAGGTTCCTGTTGTTTTCTTTCTGAGAGAGTGTAAGAACCAGTGCTCTGTATCTACCAGGCACTTACCCCCCAGAGCTGGGCAGGGAGAGGTTTTTGGGTACCTACTTTAAGTCTCTCACCTTAAACTCTTTTTCTTCATCTTCTAGGACTCTCTTTACCCATGGAGCAGGCACCCACCATGGCTGAGCCCCGGGGCCCTGTAGACCATGGAGTCCAGATTCGCTTCATCACAGAGCCAGCAGGTGGTGCAGAGATGGGTACCCTGCGTCATGGTGGGCGACGCCCAGCTAAGGATGCGAGAGCCAGTTCCTATGGGGTTGCTGTGCGTGTGCAGGGCATTGCTGGGCAGCCCTTTGTGGTGCTCAACAGTGGGGACAAAGGTGGTGACTCCTTTGGGGTCCAAATCAAGGGGGCCAACAACCGAGGGGCTCCAGGGACTCTGAGCTCCGATTCGGACCTCCCAGAGAACCCCTACTCTCAGGTCAGAGGGTTTCCTGCCCCTTCACAGTGCAGCATGTCGGATGAGGAGCCTGGGACTTCCTGGAATGGAAGGCTACTCCGTTCCCAGTCCCAGGCCTCACTGGCAGGTCCTGCCTCTGTGGATCCCAGCAATAGGAGCACCAGTTTGCTGGAGCTGGCCCCAAAAGAGGCTTCCCCAGCTAGCACTATTGACACTGCTCCCCTGTGTTCAGTGGACTCACTCATCAATAAGTTTGACAGTAAACTTAGGGGCCAGGTCAGGGGCCGGACTGGCCGTCGAATGCGGACGCTACCCCATGAACAGCGCAAACGGAGCAAGAGCCTAGACAGCCGTCTCCCACGGGATACCCTGGAACAGGAGCGCCAGTCCTCAAACCATTGGACCTCCAGCACAAAACATGACAGCCATATAGGGAGCTGCAAACAGCCAGTCCTGAGCCAGAGCAGCGGCTTTAGCCATTCCTGTCACACTCAGGACTGGGTCCTTCAGAGTTTTGAGGAGCCACAGAGGAAAACACAGGAGCCCACCATGCTGCAGGTCAGATCCCAGCTCTCCTCCACCCCCACCCCAAGCCCTTCTCACTAGCCTTCTCCCCAGCAGCCTGGGGTGCCTTGCTGCTTCAATTAACCCAGGGCAGAAAGTCTACTTTTTGTTATCTACTTTATCCATCACAAAATAAGTGATAATCACATGCACAAGATACTTCCATGGGTAAAATTCTAATGACAATGGAACTATAAAATCATTCACTAGCATGTCGTTATTTGCCATCACCACAGCCATGGTGTCAGTCACCAGTGTTTGCTAAACTCAGGATAGGAGTAGCTTCCCTGGAGCTCTTGTCAAAATTCCATACCTCTCTATCCCACTTAGGAATGCAAGTAAAGTAGAGGGATAACTTTACTATGAGACAAACAAGTCTGTTCTAAAAGTAAATAATGGATGGCCGTGGTGACTCACACTTGTAATCCTAGCACTTTGGGAGGCTGAGGGAGATGGATTGCTTGAGCTCAGGAGTTCAAGACCAGCCTGAGCAAGAGCTAGACTCTATCTCTACTAAAAATAGAAAAACTGAGGCTTTCTACTAAAAATAGAAAAGAGGATCGCTTGAGCCCAAGAGTTGGAGATTTCTGTGAGCTATGATGGTGCCATGGCACCATACCCAGGGCAACAGCATGAGACTATCTCAAAAAGAAAAATAAATAAATAAATAATTTATAAACTAGCATGCTAGCCATCATTAGTGACAGATTACTTGTGACACAACTCACAGCTGGTTCAGATCTGTAGAAGAAAATATGGTTTGCAGCAGCAGAAAAGGGGCGTGTCTCGCTTAGCCCTTTCCCTGGCCTGTGTCAGAGGCCTCTGCAACCTGGCCTCTTTGCCACACTTTAGGCTGTTCATCATGCTCCAGGGGCCTTGTCTCCTAACTCTACTTCTGCTCCAGCTGAACCCCACACATGCTTCAGGCCTGATCTTCCTGTTTCTTTTATTTTTTTTTATAGCTCAAATCAACTCCAGACCTTCTTCGAGACCAGCAGGAGGCTGCTGCACCAGGCAGTGTGGACCATGTGAAAGCCGCCATCTATGGCATCCTGAGGGAGGGGTGAGTGGGGCCCACCCGTGGAAAGACACACCTCCCTTCTTTTCCTTCTAGCTTTGTTCCCCATTTTACCTGATTTTACCCTTGGCTTATCTCTGCTACCTCTTCCCTCTCCTAAGCCTTGTTTCTGTATTTTTATCCTCCAGAAGCTCAGAAAGTGAGACCTCTGTGAGGAGGAAGGTTAGCTTGGTGCTGGAGCGGATGCAGCCTCTGGTGGTGAGTGGACTTATTTGGGGGGGAGCAAGGGGCAGGGTTAGGGCTTTCAGGGCCTCAGAGTATCTGGACTCATTCCCTACCCCTCTCCCCTGGATCTCTGGCAGATGGTTTCTCCTGGTTCTACTAGGGCCACGGCTGGGCAGGGTGAGCTTACCCAAAAAGCAGAAGAGCTGCAGCAAAAGCTCGATGAAGAGGTGAAGGTGAGGAACTGTTAGGTGCCAGTGACATGCAGGTCACAGGGAGAAAACTCTGGCCTGGAGATGGGCTAGTTAGCAGTGGACTGAGCATGCTTGTATCCTGTGGTACAAGAGATTAACATTAGTTCCAGCAAGTACTTTTGGGGTTCTCTGGAGTTTAGAGAGGCAGAGCATGTTAGGAATCCAAATACCTTCTATTCCATTCCCTTGGGAGTTCCCATCCTGATTTTGCCACTTACTGGCTGTGTAAAGCTTGAGAAAACTACTTACATTCTCTATGCCTCCATTGCTGTTGTTCATTGAGTATAGTTTTTGTAGTAGGTACTATCCTGGATAATATGTAATCATGATAGTCACCCTGAAAAGATTCTGGATCTTTTCTGATGAGAAAACTGAAGATTTGAGAGGTTAAGTAAATTGCCTAGGGTAGTAAGTTACAGAGAGGAAGGAAAAAAATTTTGGTCAGTCTTTTTAAAAATAGTGCTTCCTCTCATGGTGTGGCCTGTCTGTAGTTGGCATTTGGCATGTGTTGGCTTGTAACTCCCCTTGTTTCCTAGAAAGCAGTGGAGTGTCATTGTTAAGGGGTGGGCTGTGGAGCTAACTAACTAGGATCACACCTGGTACTGTTACTTGTTGGGTTTATAACTGACTTTGGGCAGATTCTTTAAATGTTTTAAACCTTGGTTTCCTTAACTATAAAATGGGGTAATAATAGTACTTCATGAGTTACTTATTATTGTGTAACAAATAACCCCCAAACTTAATGGCTTAAAACAAATATTTCTCAGTGTTGGGAGACCAAGAATCTGGGATCAGCTTAGCTGGGTAATTCTGGCTCCCAGTCCATCATGAGGGTCCAGTTAAGCTTTTGGTTGTGGCTGTTGTCTTTGGAAGATTTCAGTAGGTTGGAGGCTCTGCTTCTAAAATGGATTACTCGGCTTGGCGCCTGTGGCTCAAGTGGCTAAGGCACCAGCCACATATACCTAAGGTGGGTTCAAATCCAGCCTGGGCCCACCAAAACAACAATGACGGCTGCAACCAAAAAACAGCCGGGCGCTGTGGCGGGCGCCTGTGGTCCCAGCTACTTGGGAGGCTGAGGCAGGAGACTCGCTTGAGCCCAGGAGTTGGAGGTTGCTGTGAGCTGTGATGCCACAGCACTCTACCCAGGGCGATAGCTTGAGGCTCTGTCTCAAAAAAAA
>CAUYQV010147429.1:0-13036 GCA_963574575.1 Galagoides demidoff
ATATGTGAAGAATAGAAAAGAAAAGCATTATATGTCCTCACTATTAAATTAGAACCGAGGAGCAAACGTGTTTAAAAGGAGGGAAAACCTCAAGACAGTCAAATGGGGAAGGGAGAGGAGAGTGTGAGAAAACCTTCCTAACGGGTCAGTGGACAGGATCTGGGTGACAGGCACCCTTAAACCAAGACTCAAGCATTGTAAAGGTGATGCATGTAACCGAAAATACTTGTGCCCCTGTAATACTTTGAAATTAAAAGATAAAAATAATAAAAAGTTCATGAAATCGTCCATCCTGTTACGTATTTCTCTATTTCACTCTTGGTTAAATTTACTTTCTATATTACGAGGGAGTGTTATGTTTTCCTGTTGGAGGGACGTTTAACATTATGGAATGGAATACATGTCTTTGCTTTAGTATAATTTTTAGTTGTTTTCTCCTGTTTTTGAGATATGGTCTCCCTGTTGCCAAGGCTGGATTGTAGTGGTGTGATCATAGCTAACTGCGTCCTCCAGCTCTAGGGATGACGTCCTCCAAAGCAGCTAAGATGACATGCACAAGTCACCACACCCGGCTAATACAAAACACATTTTTATTTTGTAGAGACAGGGTTTCGTTATGTTCCCCAGGATAGTCTTGAACTTCTGGCTTCAAGCCATGGAACACCAGACCTGACCTGCTTTAATACATGTATTATATCCACTGTTTAAACATAAAAAACTAATTTTTATGATAACTGCACAAAGGCAGAAGAGAGTAAATGTACATATAAATTTCTTGTACATTTCAGGGAATATAAACTAGGTCAATATTAATAATTAATTCCATGCTAATAATATCGTTGAAGTCTAATTCATCTGATTCTAGTAAGGCTACATTTGTGTCCATTGGTAGAATATTCACATGCTATAATATTTTCATCTTTAATAATAAACATTTATGTATTCTTATATTTAATGTATATCTTATAAGTGGTTCGAGTGCTGTGTTGTTTAATTATTGCACCAATAGTTCTGTTTTGCTGGACTAATTAGTCCACTTGACATTTAATGTAATTATTGATATACTTTCTTGAAATTGAGCCTATTTGATTTGTTTTTTAAATTTGTATTATCTGTCCCTTGTTCTTTACTTTCAGTTAGATGATACTTAATAATTCAGTTTCCTTTTTTTTTTCTTTTTTCTTTTTTTGCAGTTTTTGGCTGGGTCTGGGTTTGAACCCGCCACTTCCAGCATGGAGGGCCAGTGCCCTACTCCTTTGAGCCACAGGTGCCGCCCTCAGTTTCCACTTTTAAGCGCATTTGCAATGCATGTGTTTATTATTTGGCATATTAAATCTAATACTTATCCTTATTATATATTAATGACAAGATCATACTTGAGTTGTTAACATAGACCAAAGACATTCATGCTTCTTGCAATGTACAGGAAACTTACACACAGCTTTATCCTTTACTGCCTCTTGAGGAGTATCATAACATTTAGTTCCATATATTTTAAACTGGGCATGCCATTTTTCATGTCATTCAAAAATTGTTCATATATGGTAAATCTCACAAAAATTATTTTAAACGATCAATACAGTGTAAGAGTTAATTTCATACACACCCTTTCTGGGCTCTGAATTTACTGTACAATCACCTGGCTTTACTACTTACTCTAAAAAAAATCCTTTTGTGTATTTTTTTAATATAGTTCCCCCCTCTAATAGATAGAGGAAACTATCTATAATAGATACTCTCAGTACTTTTTGTCTTTTTGTTTTTTACTGTTGTCTATCCTTTCTCCTTTATTTTTGAAAGGTATTTGCTCTCCTTAAATAATTTTATATGGTCCTTATTTTCATCCATGGTTTTCTGGACTAGATATGCTTTAAAGTCATTTCCCAGTCTTACTTTTCTCCACTGAAGGGAAGATACCTTTTTATCTGGCTGGTTTTAAGACAATAAGTCTTTTTTTTAGTTTTCAGCAATGTAGATTGGCCAGAACTCTATCTACATTTAAATACAGCAAGATGAAAAATTGCTGCTTTGAATTGTCATCTGAATAACAGATGCCGTTTCACATTAGGAAAAAGAAAGGAATATTTCTTTTTTTCCTAAAAAAAATTATTCTTTTTTTATATGCCTCTAAAACAATAATAGAAAAAAATCAATCTGATATGAATTAGGCGATACCAACCTGCACATGTGTAAATAAGTCTATTAATTATTATACCATGGATATGTAAAATAAAAGTCCTACATTATTAAAATGGGATTACATGATGGGATAGGAGTTTAGGAGTCATACTATGTGCATTAATTTCCAGAAAGTGCATTTGAATGAGTAAAAATTGAAAACCATAATAGTAGAAAAATATTCTGATATAACCATATTTTAATAAAGCTATGCATGCACATATATAAAAGGGATGATAACATGTTTAAACTTCCCTTTACTATTCTATATGTTCACATTGAAATTTTAAATAAAAATATCAAGGTAAGACTATGTTTTTATTTCATTAAAAATTGACTAACTAAAAGAATTATAAGATTGAAAATTAAACTGATTTTTGTGCATTTCATTGAGTGAAGCATACTCATAATGAAACATTTTTAGGAGATTAAATAATTAAATAAATGCATTGAGAACAAATTTTAAATGGAAGAAGTGAATATTATCATCTGACACAAGTTAATATACAATATATTCAAGGCTTTCTTCAAATGGTACCTTTTTTCCCTATCTCTTTATTCTGAAAATTATAAGATAATGTATTGGACCATATCTGCTGACATCGTACATTTTTGTCATATCTTTTGGGAAGCAATATAGAATTTTATGTTTATGTTCCCAGGACCTAGCATTGGGTCATTCTGTTGATACTGAGTTAAACTAATGGAAGTTTTGTTGTAATTTTTAACTCTGAATTGGCATACTGATAACATCTGTACACTTTATTTCATTATTTAAAAGGCATTATATACAAGTACATTGAGTTTTGCCATTGAACAAATAAGAATGCCATATCATTGCTTTTGTTATTGTTTATAAAATACAGTAATGATTGTTATCCTGCTTTTAAATTTTGTTTTCTTTTAGAGACAAAACATTTCCGCAATGATTTTTATATTATACGTGAGAAGTCTATTTGGGAAATAATTCTGTGTCTTTAAGTAGATAGCTTCTCAATAATTAAACATTTTTAATGCCTCTCAATGAGAAATGTAGAGCACTGGTCCTCAACATTTGGGGCACCAGGGAACCTTTTCACAGAAGACAATTATTCCACAGATAGTAGGGGTGGGATGGGGAAGGTTTGGGGATGCTTCAAATACATTACATTTATTGTGCACTTTATTTCTGTTTATATTACATTTTAACATATAATGAAATAATCATATAGCTCACCATCATGCAGCATCAGAGGGGGCCTTGAGCTTGTTTTTCTGCAACTAACCTGTACCAGCGCTGGTGTCACTGCTCAGCTCCACCTCAGATTGTCAGGCGTCAAATTCTCATAAGGAGCCCAGGTGACCCAGATCCTTCACATGCACAGAATACAGTGCCCGCTCCTATAAAAATCTATTCCTGCCCCTGATCTCACAGGAGGCAGAGCTGAGGCAGTGATGGGGGGAGGGGAGTCCTTGTAAAGACAGATAAATCTTCCTTCCTGGCACCCAGCTCACCTCCTGCTGTGCATCCTGGCTCCTAAGAGGCCAGGAATTCCACAGGTCCCTGTCCTGCCAGAGGGCTGGGGACCCTAGTCCTAGAGAACTCAGGAGGGATGGCAATTCTGAGTAACAAGACCAACGGTTGCTATCAGAGTACTATTATTACTAAAAGATAGCCCATGCAATTTGAAATTTGATAATAATTCAACAATCAATATACAGGGCTTCCAGGAAAGCTTAGTATTGTAGGGATTTAGCAGAAACTTTGTATTTCCTCCAATAAATCTTATTGAAATGTAAGCGCTAAATAGGGGAGCAAGTGATATGACATTATTTTAACACTTACTGTGAGATGAATATTTTAAAACTCTTTGTTAGTGTCTTTGTGAACGATTAAATGTAGGTATGTGTATTTTTAAGACAAAATCATGAACATATTATTGATTTCAAGAGGAAGAAATGTCAATAGAAATATCAATAGTAGGAAATAACATGGTTCAATACAGAGAAAGAAAAACCTGCTACTGAGTCAGGAACGGGGGAAAATTCAAAACTGAATCACACAAGGAGATAGATTTTTAAAGGGAAATCGAGTCAAATATTTGTTCCATAAATAGTCAGGCCCCACCAATTCCTTAGAAAAATACGTCCTTATTTTTGAAATACTTGATATTATAGATTCCGAAGTTTATTCTAATATTTTGGACCCCATGACAAGATTATACCTAAACTCTTTCGTAATTTTTCTAAAAATTAGGCTTAGAATATTTTACTTTGTAATTCCGAAACGGAAGCACAAATCCACTTAAAATAACATTATATGTTTGATCAATGTTATTACAAGGTAAAGAATTTTTTTTTATTCCAAACATGTTGGATTTACCTGATACTTGACTTTTTAATCCTCTTTATGATCAATGCCTTTTTCTGGGATCTTTAAACATATTCACAAAATTTTTCAATGGATTATGAATAATTATGGTAATATTGTGACAATGAAGGTCAAGATGAAAAATGACAATGTCGAAGCTTTTATATTTTGCCCAGCACCCAGAGAATACAGTTAAATAAATCATTACAAGTTTGTAGCACTATGAATGACACAGTAAACAGTAAATATGTTTTGTTTTTAGGACAATAGCCATTTAAAGAATTTTAACTTTTGTTCAAAATAATTACTTTGGTAAAAAGATGATATAATATAAGCTGACTGTTAAAATTTACTTTATTATAGTAAAACATATACCATTTAGAAGTTTTATATTAAAATTTTTTTTACATAATAAACACTATCTACAGCTATAGACCATTCCTTTCTGCTTATTTTTTTCTATGAAGAAAAATCTTTGAATCTTTTCTTTAGAATTTACCATGTAATAACCTTAAGGAACTTATGATTTTCTATTTTTGGAGCTGAGTTTTTACCATCTTTTGTATTTAAATAGGAGCATGGCAGAATATTTCCCCCTACAAAAGCTTTTTTAATAAATTTTATCACTTCATAATAGACATTTTGAATTACAATTATTTTTCAAAGTACATAAAGGATTTTAAAATTTATGATATATTCTGAGTTACTCTCAACAAAAAATCAGGCTAATGTGCTTTTCCATCTGTAATGCACAAGAGCATTTAGTTCATTGCATTTTAATGGAATTTTGTATTTTTGTTATCTCTAGTGTTTCATTTTTGATGACCTAGAATTTTTTTGAAAGCAACTATTTTTTCATGTTTATTTGATTACTGGGGAAGGTACAAATATACCCATGAAGATTTGCTATTTTTTCTTATTTTTAGGACAATGATCTGCATAATATTCCCTTAGTATGAATCAATATACCTCTCCACTGTCACACATTTGTGAGTTAATTCGTCCAACTCATTTTGATTACCATCTATCATGTGTACAAGGCCCTGTTATTCTAGGAGCCATAAATAAAACAGCAAACAAAGCAGATGAAAATGTCTTTCAATATAGAGATCATAAATAATAAACAAGCTAAATGAGCAGAGTGTGTTATGATAGATATTAAGTACTATGAAATATAAAAGTTTGTTAAGAAAAGCCCATCTCAGAAGATATTTTATAGTACAAGAGAATGGTGTAGGCAGAGGCCCATCTAGGGAAAGTAAGTTCCAGTCCAGGAGTGTCCAACCTGTGGCCTGTGGGCCATATGCTGATTTTGCAGGGATGTGTTTCTCTTCTCTGTGGAGCCTCATGTCAAGAAAATCATGCTTGGACTTGGCGAATCATCTTTTGTTTGTGTTTGTGTATTTACTCTGTTATTGAAGACAACTCTTCTTCCAAGGTGTATATGTGTGTGGTGGTGGACACATTTGCTCTATCAGAGTGAAATGCTTGTGCAGGAAACCTTGGGAATGATTATACTTAGCGTAATATATGGGGAGCAAAAGGTTCCGGTGAATTTGAACGTGAATGGATGTGAATAAAATGTAGAACATTAGGGAATGAAATCAGAGACGGAATCTGTGACTAGAGTTGTAGTTCCCACAGATAAGTGGCATGGATGCCCTACTCCAAATCTGAACCATCAGATGTCAAAGTAATGATCACACACGCAAACGAATGATCACTCCAAGCAGGTGTGAATTCATTACTCGTGCTGTGGAGTTTTCTGGGGTGAGCAGGAAATCCCAAGTGGGTCTGAAAATGGCTGAAGGAGCAGGAAGTCAACTGGCTTACTTCTGATAGTGGTTAAGGAGAAGGGCTGGTAAGAGTTCCTGGGCATGAAGACAGGGCTTACGTAGTTTGATTGTCCTTCCTGTGTCAGAGACAGAAAGAGAGAGAGACGGGGGGTGGGGGGCACCTACACATGCATCGTATTCACTATGTCAGCTGTGGAACAAATGGGTAAGAACTCTGGAGGGGTAGGGATTTAAATTTGTCATCAGTCAAGCATCAAAAATAGAGAGTTAAAGTATTTATTGCATCAGACAACAATGGTTTTTACTCAAAGTTAGAAGAGAAACTGCTAGGTGCCTCTGCGGGTGGATGTTCCCAGCTTCTTTGCACCCAGAGCCGAGATTAAGCTGTGCCTAGCTGATGATGAGTGACCAGAACTAGAAAGCAATCAGAGTCAGCGTATATTTTTTGCAGAACCAAAGCACACAAATTATAAGGAATAAATGTCTCAAAGAGCAAGATGGGTCCCTCTGCATGAGGGCAGAAGAGACCCTGACCTGAGCCCACACCTTTATAGTTCACAAGTTTGCTCCCCCATCCCCTACCCTTCACCAGGACTCGCTGTCACCTCCCACCTTTGGGCTAGTCAACAGGTTGGGGTTACATAACACACCTTTTTAATGGGCGTGTCTTCCCTTGAACCTTCCTGAAGAATGGAAGGGAGGGTGAAATTATCAATTTTAATTTTATGATAATAAGTCAAATAGACCCGGGTCAGTGTAAGGTGACTAGCAGCTCCTGATGGTCTGTTCCTACTGGGGGACAGGCCCTGGCTATAACTTGGTTCCTACGCTCCACTCTTAGCCACACCTTTCACTCAGTCTATCAAGGAGAGAAGTTCTAGGCTGGGAGGCCAGTCTCCTCCAAGGTCCAGCCCCTCTGCCCTACCTGTCAAGGAAAACAGCTGGGGACCAAAAGGTCATGTATCCCACTGCAGGGCAGGAAGAGAGAAGCTGGGGGCTGAGGAGCATGTTTACCCCCAACCCCCAGAAAGAGAGAGACTAGGGACTGAGATGGCATGCCAACTCTCTGCGGCTGCCCCGGAGGCCAGGCCAGGCCATGTGCGTCTTCAAGGACTGTGGTGCTGCCTGAACACAGCCTCCTCCTCACTGAGGCCTGGGCGTGCTGGCTGCAGGGCACGAGGAGGTAGCAGCCTCTCCAGGCCAGCACTGCCCAACAAAACCATTAGAAGGTATTGAGTAAGCCAGGCAAAATAGAATCAGATTTAGCTCTCCCTGAAACACACTGAGTGTCGTGTTGAGAACTGAGGGTGAGTGAAGGAAGATACAAGGAATCCCGATGGAAGTCCTCACTTTCATTTTATGACAGGCAGTGGTGGTTCACATAAGGAAGTTAGCCAGAGAGGTGGTGGGAACAGTTTGGGTTAAGAATCTATTTTGAAAATGGGATAGCACAAATTGTTGATGAAATAAATATATGTACTGTGAGACTGAAAAAAAATTGGGTTAAAACATTTGGAGGGATAAGATTGGTGTCCTTTGATAGATGGGCAACTGATAAAAACAGGTTTCAGGGAAACCTGTTTTAGATTAAAACCTGTTTTAATAGCCAAGCTCCATTTCCACCCGCATTAAACAAGGGGTAGGATATATAAATTGGGAGATGAGGGCAAAAGCGAGCTAATACACATTTGAAAGATAGCGGTGCAGAGACAGCATTCAAAGTCATGGGATTGTAGGAGAATCTAGGGAAATGCCTGGGAAAAAGGAGGGCAAAGCCGTGCAAGGACTTGTCCCTGGGGCCCTCTACTGTCCAGGGATCAGAGGGATCCTGCAAATTGGCAAAGTGGTAAACTAAGGAGTAGTGTTGGACGGTAAGAAGGAGTATTTTGTGTCTAGGGTACCAAGAACAGAAAGTGTGTCCTAGAGGGAATAATTAACAGTGTTGTAAACTGGTAGCAGGTCATGTCAGATGTGCACAGATAATTGATGAGCCTGAGGAGAATGGTTTTAGTGGACTGTGAGAGTGAGCTTTGCCTGGAGTAGGTTCAAAGGTGTGGGGAGAGAGAACTTGACAGCCATGCCCAAATAGTTGGAGGAGGAATTTAAAGAAGGACTGACATGGATGATAACTAAACAATCTATTGTTCTTAATCAGGGAGAGAAATAATAGCATATATGCCTGGCCATATTGAATGTCCTATAAATTGGAGAAAATACTGGGTGATAAGAGGGCAGAAATACGTGGAGTGTATCTAGACACAAATGGCAGTTGGGCTTTTGCTAAGAACATAGAGTTTCGTCCGTCATAACAGGAAAATAAGGCCAAGCATTTTAGCATACATTCAGGACACAGGGCAATGGACTTTGTGGAAGCTTGCGAACGTTCTCTTTGAATTTGCCCTTTTCGAAGTGAAAGAAGCATCAAAGTCTTTAGCTCCATGAGGACAGAGTAAGAATTATTAGAAGTTTAAGAACAGAGATTCATATAAAGTAATCCTGCGGTTCTAACACTATGCTTTAGAACACGGAGGCAATCCCTTGAACCCAAAGGGAAGATACCCATTTTTAGAATTATTTATGAGGGCATCACAGTGATATTTGAACTCTAACGTATGCTGTGCGAATTATTATATCATGGCAATTCATAATTTCAACTCAAGATCACACTGTAATACTTTGGATGATATCATTCCTCTTCCAAGTTGGGATGTTGGTGGTGGTTTTGATAAAACAATTTGATTTTTAGAAAGAATTTTTATCAAATCAAGTATTTTTTATCAGATATTTTATCAAAATGCATGAAAACCAATGTGGAGCAGGAGATGAAGGTGGCTAGGATCAATATAATTCCAAAGTTTGAGAAAGTGTCCTATGTTCAACAGCTGCACACATCTCTTTACTTAGCAATTGTGGTCACTTAAAATTGAAGAAGACTGTTTTCTTACAATGTCTGTGCATTGAGAGGGAGCCAAAAAATGTACACATTTTAAGAAAGGAAAAAATTGTTTTAAAATTGCTATCCTCAAGTCACATTTGAATTTTGCAATTATAAGAGGTGCTCAGTTGTGACTTGTATTCATCTTTTATTATTGGCATTTATTGGGAATTACAATTTTCATACTGTGTTTTCCTTTCTTAAAATGTGTCCTTTTTTTGGCACCCTCTCTATTTTCAAATGTATGTGATGGTATTTTGATATTACATTGCTTAACCTAATTACTTAATAAATAGAACTGTTTCACTTTCTTTTTGAGTTGTGGATGCCGTATAAAAATTATTGGGACAATAAGGGCACCTGGAACTGAGAGCGTCTGGGCACGTCCCATATAGTCATCAAGAACAAGGGAGGAACATGTGAGTAGGTGAATCGGAACACGGTGGCCGGGCAGCATCATCAGGCTGCTGTTTTAACATGACGTCCATCGCCATGACCTCGTGTTTTTCTTCAGCTTTTTTCAGCTGCGTGGATACAGGGCACAGTGAGAGGAAGTTTAACTTAAGGTTTGTTATTTTTTTTTTTTCCATCAGCTGTGAGGAAGTTACAGAGAAAAGAGAGGGAGTTGAAAATAACAGGAATGATTGGAATAATTGATCATGGTATTTAAGGTGGATTGAAAGACACTGTAAATGTGAGGCAAGCAGAGTGTAGTGAACAATCTGTCATAGGATCAAAAGAATCAAAAGTCTGGGTGGCACCTGTGGCTTAAAGGAGTAGGGCACTAGCCCCATATATTGGAGGTGGCGGGTTCAAACCTGGCCCCTGCCAAAAACTGCAAAAAAAAAAAAAAAAAAAAAAAACAAGGAAAAAGAATTGGAGGTCCTGTTGCTTCCAGGAGTTGTGTTCAGTCTGTGGCAGGGGAAGGAAGGAAGACCATGGAGAGGTTCACGTTATCTGTCATGACCCACTTTGAGGTGTGTGTATGCAAATGAGTGTTTCAGGAAGAGTCACACACAAAAAGAGTTTCAGGGGACCCCACGTTTGGGTTCAGGAGCAGTGAGGGTAGGACATTGGAAACAGCAAGTGTAAACAACTGCTTTGAGGAAGAGAGAATTTATTCCAAGGAGAATGAAAAACAAGACCATAGAAGACAGAAAGTCAGGGATAGGTGACCTCTTTCTGTTACTGCCCTCTTGAGAGCATTTACATTTGTAATTTGAATACTTATTGAAGTTTTTAAAGTGACATTTTAAAAATTAAAAAAATATACAAATAATAGGGTTCTTTTGATATTCATATTTTTGGCTATCAAGAAAGGCAGTCAATATAATTAATGTATTCAATTAGATTATTAATACAATTTTATCATCATGTATATAATTTAATAGTATTAAAATACCCTCATCTATATTTCTGTCTCAAATGAAAGATAAATATGTCAGCCTCACTCATGTAGACTTTTTAAAACATATTGTTTCTCGTCATGTTGAAGTTCAATACGATTAAGTAAAAATATGCACATGTACACATATAAATAAATATTTGTTATGATTTGCAATTTTAAGAGAACACATATATCACTGTTCTTTTTCAAATGTCATCTTTTAGTTGAAATTTAAAACAACTTTAAAATTTTTCTTCTTTTGTACATAAAATCTTTTGTGGCATTTTAAGTTATTATTCTTTTCACATCTTTCTAAGCGACCTGTGTATACTTTTGTTTATAAAAACAATTCATTTTGATCGACTATATAGGGATTTTTCACTTCCAGAATAAAAGAGTAGGTTCACTTTAGTTGTTTAACTGTTCTTTCTGGCTAAAAAAAGTTGCTTTTAAAATATTAAAAAGTGTTTGACTCTGTGAAGGGAAAACACTGGTTGAAATAGATTTTATCCTCATTTAGGCAACTGCGTTAAAATAACTCTAATTTATTAGTAGCTCAATCCATATGATAAATAAAAGGAACTATGAAAGAAAGTATTTATGATATCAGATTATTCAGTAGTATAATAACTGATTTCAAATATGTAAAATAGAAACTATTAGATTGACTGAAATGAATAAAATTAAATGAGTACATGACATAAACAAGAAAAGCTAATAGATGTAAAATCAATGTGGATCAATGCTGGACCTAAATAGTGTTGGACATAAGTTTCAATTTAATAGTTTAGTTAATATGTAAATTGAAAAAAATTACAGTAAGTAAGTGATAATTTTTTCTTTTTGGGGGGACCAGGGGCTGGGTTTGAATCTGCCACCTCTGGTATATAGGGCCGGCGCCCTACCCCTTTGAGCCATAGGCTCTGCCCAGTGATAAATTTTTTAAAGGCATTCGGCTAGTATAAATTCCAAGGGGTTTTATTATCTTACCATGTTGTCTTTGATTTTAGACATTTCAATATATTTTTTACTTAAAAAATTATTTAAATATGTTTGCCCCCAAAATACCTTGCCATTGGGAAGATTTATAAATTATTATTTTGGGGCATTAAAGTCTGATGTTTGTCAAATTGAGTAGGTAAATACATTAAGTGTGGTCTGAGTGAAATTAGCACAGCTGGGAAAAAAAAAAACTAGGATGAGTCAGAATTTCTAGGGCTTAATGTGTGGCAAGAAAAAGTAATTTTAGACAATAATTATTGAAATTGAAAGTAGAAACATACGGACACTAGACTCAGGACAGAGTGGTAGTGAAGAAGGACGCAGAAAAAAAGAAAAGATCAAGTTAAAAATAAGTTGTCCTCCTTTACAATTTTGCCTGAACACATAATACTTAATTGCTTGCAAGATAACAAAATTTTACAAAGAGGTGGCCAATGTATAGAGGATATTTTGTAAATATTTTGTACCATTTTGAAATGAATACTTTGCAACTTTTGGAATACCCTGTAGTTACCTTTTCTTGTTATAAAAAACTTCTAAGAATGTGACTATTTTTGAAAATATTTTGATTTTGATAAAGACTCTAGATTTTGAAATACTTTTACATCAGCAAACTACAATCCCATTCTATTTTTAAAAATATACCATAAATTCTAAGGTTGCATGATTGATTATAGAAGGATTCAGACTTTAAGTTTTACAATGAGAAGAAAATGTATCCATGGCTGACTAAATGAAAACACGTTTTAGAAGATTTGTACACAGACAAGTTATCAATAATACTTCACAACGTATTGAAAAACAAGAATTCAAAAGGTGGTATGAAGAATGTTAGATAATTTCTATGGCAACACTCTTTTCCCATGTATAATAGAATGCCAGGAAGAATCAAATTGTTTATTTAAATCTTCATTATTTATGCAAATAAATGAAAAGAGTTGTGTCTTATTACTAGGGAGAGTCAGTATATGTATTTAAAAATTTTCAAAGCCTTAAATATATGTTTCAATGTTCTATCCATCCATAGATATAATATTGAACATAAATAGACTTTGGTTTTATGTCTTTCTAGGTAAAATAGTGATTCACAAACTTTACTAACAGTAGAATATTAAAATTAAAGGGGGCCAGTAGCTTTTACCATGTCATATTGTTGCATAATTTTAATGCTAATATCTAAAAATTATTATTATTATTTTTTTTCTTTTTTTGAGAGGGAGCCTCAAGCTGTCCCCCTGGGTAGAGTGCCATGGCATCACAACTCATAGCAACCTCCAACTCCTGGGCTCAAGCGAGTCTCCTGCCTCCGCCTCCCAAGTAGCTGGGACCACAGGTGCCCACCACAAAGCCCGGCCAATTTTTGGTTGCAGCCATCATTGTTGTTTGGC